>CAJNRD030001124.1:23929554-23948434 GCA_905319865.3 Cotesia congregata
ACGGATTGGTATATGACATTTGTAACTTTTAATTTTTACTACGGATCATATATTCTTCTTAAAACAGTTGAATCTATATTTTTTACGTTCAATACGTTCAAATTACGATTTCAACGTCCAATACGTTGAACTTACGTTTTCAACGTTCAATACGTCGAATTTACGGTTTAAACGTTCAATACGTTGAATCTACGACTTAAATTTTGACTCGGGGAATGGTAACCATTACCATGTTACATAGTAACGGAAATTTTTGTGAGAACCCCGTGTAAATTTATATATGTAGATCTACATAGGAATAAGTTCTATTCTTTTCTCTCCGTGTAATTTTTTAACTATTGACGTTTTTAAAGATATAAGCTCATCCCGATGTTACACTCACCAAGAGCTTTCATTTGAGTACCCACATGCATTTTGATATATTTTTCATATATACATATATATGATGTATATAAATATATGAAAAATTGATGTGGGTACTCAAATGAAAGGTTTCGATGAGTGTAATGTCGGGCTGAGCTTATACCTTTAAAAATGTCAATAGTTCACGAGATACAAGGTCATTTCTTAATTAGGTATCTATAGATAGAGCATTTTCGAATGCAGCCTAAATACTTATCATTATAAATTGACTATTGGTAAGAATGATATGAAACTATGAAAAGACACAACTCCAGGTCAAGACTTTTCCAATGATACCAAATTCAACCATATAAAAACCCATTTTATCATATAAATACACTGGCCACAAAATTTGGCTTATTCTCTTAATAATACAGATAATAATAATAATAACGAAAGATTGCTAATAGTGAACATTATATTCATCAAACCCCGACATTGGACTCAATTAAACTGGAGCTCTAACATTTTACCATTTCCTATCTATCAACAGAACTCAATCAAATTTTTGAAACACTTGAATTCTCATCGTACTCGCATCCCTCCTGTTAAAGTTTTAAACTCAATGATTCAATTTATCCAAGTCTGCGAAGGTAGTGAGTAGTGTCTTGAGGCTCTAGCTCCAGATCCAGACCTAGATCCTCACCTCGGGTATAATGTAAAATAAGACCGAAAAGACTGAGCGAGTGTAAGAGAAGAGTGATGTGGAGTGTAGTCAAAGCAATGCGGTATTTTCACCAGAGTAAGACTCAACCAGTCAACCGAGTAGCGACAAGTTTTACTCAGTAGAAGAGGGTTGCAAATCATGGTTGAAGGGTCGGAAGTAAACCTAGTTGGACATTTCGCTGGGTGTGAGGTATAAAATTCTGTGAATGGCAAGAAGAAGGGTATAAGGGATAAGAGAAATGAAATCTGTGAATGATGTGATATATTTTCGGGGTCCCTGCTCCTGCTCATGGATTCACCTAAAAAATAAGTGGATAATAGGTGATAAATTGCTCTGCTATATCTAAAGTAAGATACGCGAAACAGAAGCACGTATTGTTATCACCAATTCCACGCAGTTTATATGTCTGTATATATTACGGAGGGTGACTGGATGACAGGTAAATCTGAAAAATCGTTTTCACTCATAACTTTTATTTCCATGCTCCTGGATTCACGCGATAACAGATCGTATTTTTTAAATTTATCAACTATCAACTCTGTGTTAATTTGAATAATTTGTTTTTTGTATTTCACAGCTAGTTAGTTAATTTTATGAGTGACAATAATTATTTATCTCTAAAATTTTTTATCGTTTCTTCACGACGGGATTCCCTTCCAATTATGTTTTCGATAAAAATAGAAACTAGGCGCGTGTAAAAATTTGACTTATTTTTCAAAAGAATCCACTTTTAACAAAGTTAAATTTAGAGAGGAACCCTAAGTTTATTATCACAACGTTTTATATTCTATTGAATGATAATTTTTTGGTCTGTTATATTTATTTATTTATTTATTAATAATAAATGCCAAGGCACAGGCCGAATTGCAAGGTATTTAAATTACATTTGAAATGTGTATGAATACAAGTATACATCAAGTTATTACAATAATTACTTATATGTATATAAGAGAGAGAGAGAGAGAGAGAGAGAGAGAGAGAGAGAGAGAGAGAGAGAGAGAGAGAGAGAGAGAGAGAGAGAGAGAGAGAGAGAGAGAGAGAGAGAGAGAGAGAGAGAGAGAGAGAGAGAGAGAGAGAGAGAGAGAGAGAGAGAGAGAGAGAGAGAGAGAGAGAGAGAGAGAGAGAGAGAGAGAGAGAGAGAGAGAGAGAGAGAGAGAGAGAGAGAGAGAGAGAGAGAGAGAGAGAGAGAGAGAGAGAGAGAGAGAGAGAGAGAGAGAGAGAGAGAGAGAGAGAGAGAGAGAGAGAGAGAGAGAGAGAGAGAGAGAGAGAGAGAGAGAGAGAGAGAGAGAGAGAGAGAGAGAGAGAGAGAGAGAGAGAGAGAGAGAGAGAGAGAGAGAGAGAGAGAGAGAGAGAGAGAGAGAGAGAGAGAGAGAGAGAGAGAGAGAGAGAGAGAGAGAGAGAGAGAGAGAGAGAGAGAGAGAGAGAGAGAGAGAGAGAGAGAGAGAGAGAGAGAGAGAGAGAGAGAGAGAGAGAGAGAGAGAGAGAGAGAGAGAGAGAGAGAGAGAGAGAGAGAGAGAGAGAGAGAGAGAGAGAGAGAGAGAGAGAGAGAGAGAGAGAGAGAGAGAGAGAGAGAGAGAGAGAGAGAGAAGTAAAGAAAGTTGGGGTGTGACATTACTCCCCTCGCTGTTTTTACTTCTCGAATATGTCCCCATAGTAGCATCTGTTCTGTCGGTATTCTCGCGGCAACCAAAATAGACTTTGACTCATTGCCAAAATTTGCCACAGCATCTTCTCACACACAGTAACGCACAATATCAAGTTTGTGCTTTATATTAGAACTCGTACATAAACTTTCCTTCGAGTACCTGCGAAAAAACTCATCAATCTCACACAAATTACTCTACTTACTTTCAATGAACAAAAAAATTAACCCTATCATAAAATTTATCCACGTATCCTGCAGTTTTAGTTTCAATTACCGGATTTGATAATTGAAAATAAGTTCATGAGTGTAATTAAACTAATATCCTTTTCGGAAGTAAGTAAACTGGCTCTTATTCAGGCGTTATATTTGCCCAGGTATGACTAACACGTGTGAAATAGAGGGACTAGTTATATTGCGCAAATATAGACCAAGTATGTTTTTAAAAAGTATCACTGTACGGTTATAATTAACCCGAGGTTACGCCCTCGAAATTTTCGCCTTTCTACTATCCCGAATCTACGCTCCGGCATATCACCCTTGCTGCTGTAGATTCGTATGTGGATGTGAGTACTCTCACGTTAAATGTATGCATAAATGTTACGAGTGTATATATGAGACCACATATTATACAGTCCGGAATTTCACTCAGGCGATAAATATTCGCAGTACCGTGTGTTATATATTCAAGAGATTGTGTGTAACATCTAGCGTATTTTCAAAATTGCTATTATTACACACTCGCATTTGAAACTCCATTGTCGGGTAAAATATACATCGAGTATGTTACATATGTATATAACATATACAGCTCAAACTCACTAATAGTCATGATAATGATAATAATAATAATAATTACCCTTTAACTTTATTATTTACATGTGCAACCGTTTTCCCTCAGAATATTTGTCGTAAACAGCACTGCCTCGATTCAATAATTAATCCCTCGGGCCTCCGGTTTTTCGTTTATTATTTGACTGTCTCCATGAAAAAATAATATAAAAAAAATCATATGTCGAAATACATAAAAAATATATTTAAAATATATTAAAAATCTATAAATTATGTATAGTAAATATATTTTTAATGACTAACTTTTGGCCGATTTACAGACATATTTTATGCTAGCTGTTACTCGCTCGCTCCACTGGGCGCTTCATAGAATTGCATTTTTAGATCTAGACTTGAAATTTAATTAGAGTATTGTTTTGACTTGCACAGATTCCCAATTCTATCGAATTGGCATGCTCCTTTTATCCATGTAATTATTCTAGCTAATATTCATTGTAACTTTCAATGTGCAATCAGGATAATATTCCCGTTTCTTTCTTACAAAAATTATTAATAATTGATATGAAAAAAAAAATTTGTAATGAGCATTGAAAGTTTCAGTTAAAGAAATTGCAGGTCTCATAAGTGAAGAAATCTGCCCAGTATATAAACATAACCAATAGAATTAAAAAATTTATTTTAAACAAATGACAATCGAATAGAATAAAATTAGTTACAATAAAAATTAATTATTTCTAAATCAAAAAAATATAGGTTCCGAATAAGTAATCACCACCATATCATATACTGAAACCTTCTCCGAAACACGCTGCATCTTATGGTATAAGTATTATTCCGATCGGTTCAGTAGTTTTCGCAGTACAACCGGACAAAAAAAATCGGCTCTCCATTTATTATAGTATAGATATTTCAAATATATTTTAGATATATTCAAAATATATTTACTATACATATTTTTTATATATTTATGTATTTTTTATAGATTGTTAATATCTTTAAAATATATTTCGACATATATTTTTTTTTTCATGGGGGTGATAAAAAATATTAATAAATTACTCCATCAAATAGAAGGAAATATGTCCTTTGAAGAGCGCATATCGATATTTACGGTCAAGCGCATTAGGTATTAAATAAATAAAACGCTGGTATATAAACAGCGTACAGTACCAGTGCGGTGTATGAGTATGAGTATGAGTAGGTGGTTAGGTCGTTTGGCAAGATACATAAGGACGAAAAAGCCATTACATAGTGCTACTAAGCACGACACATGTCGTGACCGCTTATAACCTTCTCCATTCCTCTCTTTCTCCCTTTATTTGACCTCCCGCTGGCCCCTGTTGTGTCCCCGCCTCACCCAATTTGATAGCGGAAAATGCACCCAGCCAAAGTCAATAAGTTCCCCCTTCGTTACGGGTCTACGGGGCCTCATTCGAGCTCTCTGCCAATACAATGTCTGTCCTTGTGTGTCGTGATTGCCCCACTAGTACAACATACCAATGTGTGTGTCGCCTCTATGGTCTACTCACAGATAGACGTACTGTATACCCTTCAGATGCTCGCTCTGTACACTCTGCAAACTATGGACGACTACCATCAGCTCTCTGTACCATCAGTTCTGCTGGGTGACTCTCCTGCGGCTTGCTGGGTGGTACCCATTTCATAAAAGAACTACATTTCATGTAAACGGAAACTATTTGTTGTACCAATAAATCCTTCGCTTTGATCCAGTTTTTTAATCCGTACAAATACGATGCTGAAAAAAAATTCTTTGATTGAGAAATAGTAGATTACATACCTAGGCCATCAGTAAAATAAGAAAAGTCTCAGACCACATGTAATTGTTGGCCGAGGCGAAGCCGAGGTTGACAAACATGTGGTCTGAGGCTTTACTTTTTACTGGCCAAGGTGTGTATACTATTTTTCTGCTCGACGTAGCCGGAATGTGGCAACTTTATTTAGCGCAGTGGCCAGAAAGTTGCCACTTTCCGGCCGGAGGGCAGAAAAATATCAATTTAAAAATTTTATTCTTGTTTTAAAATGTTCAGTTTGAATTAATTTAAGAAAATAAGAATTTTAGATAAAGAAAAAAATTTTATCTTAAATTTACTTCGACACTCTCTTTGTGGAGCGCAATTAGACAGAGGTTTTGTATACAAAAGGATTTTAAGCGAATGAGTTATGTTAAAATAAATTATAAATTTTATACACTGATAGAAAGATTTATCTGTTTTTTTTTTTTTTTTTTTTTGGAAAAAAACACATTTTTTATAAAAAATAATTTATTAAGAGTTGATAAAATTCATTAAATATTAATTAGCAACCTTCAATCACTATGTGACTGTCGTAACTTGTGAACTAAAAATGAATAAAATTTTGCTTTATTAAATAATGACTTTTGTTGAATTGCACTGTACTTTTTTAACTATTGAAGTTTTTAAAGATATAAGCTCATCACGATGTTACACTCATAAAGAGCTTTCATTTGAGTACCCACATGCATTTTGATATATTTTTCATATATTCATGTATATAAATATATAAAATATGTGAAAAATTGATGTGGGTACTCAAATGAAAGGTCTCGATGAGTGTAACATCGGGATGAGCTTATATCTTTAAAAATGTCAATAGTTCATAAGATATTTTTTAAAATGCCCTGTACTTTCTTAACTATTGACATTTTTAGAGATATAAGTTAATCACGAAGTTACACTCATCAAGAGCTTTAATCTGAGTACTCACATGTATTTTGATATATTTTTCATATATACAAATATATAATATATATAAAATATGTGAAAAATTGATGTGGGTACTCAAATGAAAGGTCTCGATGAGTGTAACATCAGAATGAGCTTCTATCTTTAAAAATGTCAATATTTTACAAGATAAAAAGTAATTTCTTAATGAAAAGGCAGATTATTTAAAAACACATGATATGCAAATATTTTTCTAGTTGCAGGAACGACGGGTCTCTTGAGTTTATTTTCTATCTACATCGTGAACCCTTTTTATTACTCCGCATAAGAGATACTATAAAAAAATTCTTTGATTGAGAAAAATATTAATTGTAAAATTTAATTCTTGTTTTAAAATGTTCAGTTTGGATTAATTCAAGAAAATAAATTTTTTAGATAAAGAAAAAAATGCGATGAAGCTCGTCGTAATAATTTTCTTAGATCAAGAATTTTTTCAGAGTACTTTATATTGTAAATTTGAGAAACTGGGCCCATAACCTTAAACATATTATCCCGGAAATGTATGTATAGCTCGTTAAAATAAATGTTAAAGTCGGTCTCTCGAATATTTAGGGCATATAAATTTATACCATCCAATAAAATCCGAACGAAATGACATTAGTAGCAGAGGCTTGGCTATTAGATGCTCAATTTGCACGCAAGAAATGGGTGGGAATGTTACTTATACCGTTACTGCGTTGAATAAGTATCAGTACCCTAGATTGTAGCATCGCAGAATGGTATACATGTATACAGGAACGCAGAAGACTTGGCACACGAAAACATCTGCGGACTTCTGGGGGTTGAAACACACTGGGGTGGTGCTCAGCTGATGTAGGCGGAAAGGTTGCAGTGTCGTTCTATCGGGAGTAAACGACTCTTAAGGGTGTGTATGTGGGAGCAAAGCAATTTGTCGTTCTATTCTATTCCACGATTTTTATGTCTCGTTTCGGTCATTTGTTTTCTAGTGTATACTTATGGAAAATACGTTACCGAGGAACATAAACGCAACTTGGTTATTTATCTTTAGTTTAACCTACGATATGTATTTTTTAGTCCATGTTTTCCGAGTAAATATGTAAAGTGGGTTTAGTAAATTGTTTGGGAAATAAAGGCCGGAGTTTTTTTTTCCTATTTATATCTGAAAACTTATTTAATTCAAATGAAAATAATGAAATAAAAATAAGTAAAGGAGTAATACGGATTTATATATACATTGTGATTCTGAGAGCGTTCAATCGGCATTGAAAGACGGAAGCAAAGAGATCGAGTGGATGAAACTCTCGTGATTCACTAAAGCTACTATATACCATCACGATTTTACTATACGTTTTTCGTTCCGATTCGCCTGTTTGGCAGTAGGTACTTATCCTAAAAGCACCGTGGTCTATAACTTTTTTACATTATCCTCTAAGTAAAAATCTCAAGCCGAAAGTTGATTGAATTGTCAATGATTATATTGATACAAAAATATTATTGAAAGCATTTCAATGAAACATGTGTACTTGACTTTCTTATAAATTTCATTTCCCCATAAATATTTAGATAAATCCGTTTATAAATTCACTTTTTAAATTTATTACCTTGACAGTTTCATAAAAAAATTAAATTAAATTCTCTTTATTAAAAGAAAATTATTATAAAGAAAATCAGTCTTTCTAGATTAATGAGGTACTGCGGCAAATAAAGACACCAATAGGTTATGGCTATTGGTTTCTTTCTCACGCACTAGTGCTGCCTCTCTTTACAGACTATCGCTCACTTACTTCCACTCACGTAAAATATCGAAAGTCGCTAAACTTCAAACATTTTTTATAAAAAAATAAATACCGCTCGTTTATGTTATTTTTGATGAAAAATACTTGTTATAACTTCAATTAAATATTCTTAGTTTTTCAAAAAATTTCTAAGAAAAATATGGTTTTTATTCAATAAAATGTTCACTCTAACTACGGTCAGGATAGATGTACACGGAGAAAAATTAATTATACTACCTACTATATAAAAATAGTAACTCCTACTATCTAAAATGGTAATAAAATTAAATAGTAACAAAATAATAAGTTATATCATTGACAATTGTAATAGTTACTATTAATAATGGTAACAATTACTATCAAAAATAATAATTGTAATTATTATAAATTATAACTGTTACAATCGAAGATGGTAACTGTAACCATCTCAGATTGTAAAAATTCTGAAAGAAAAAATAATATAAGTTTACTTAATGTACATTTTTTTCTTTGAAATATTAAAATATTTTAAATTCCCTTCAAAATTTTTTTTTTTAAATTAAAATTTTTTTTTAATTTAAATTTTATTGAAAATTTTAATTTTTTTGGAAATTTCAAATTTTTTTTGAAAAATTTGGCGTTGAAACTTGTTTTAGACAAATAAAAATTTAAATATAAATTCAATCCGAATTTAGTCCCGATTTTTTGTGCACTACACTGTACTACAGCTGCTTTTAGTTTATTCAGAAATGCATCCACGGTAACGCAGATTTTTAATTTTTTTTACTAGCTTAGATAGTAGTTATCATTACTAATCCATGGTTACTGCAACCATCAGGTTATATTAGGAATTACGATTTTGATAATACAGCTGCCCAATTTCAAAACATAGTAACTAACATTTCAAAATTTTTTCCAATTTTTCTTATTAAAACAAATTTTACTCGCCAAATTGATGAAAAATTTGATTTATGAATAGAAAATACTTGAATATAAATATTTCTAAGAAAAAATACTTGAAATTAAGGTCTAAAAGTTATAAAAAGTGCAGCAATACTAAAAAAAAATCAGGTATAAAAATTTTGCAGTTACTGTGTTTTAAAATTGGGCAGCCGAATAGTAGTAACTAATTAAAATAATATCAGTTATTATTACTGATTACCATCATTATAGTAGTAGTTACCATCAGGATGGTAACTCCTACAATTCAGATGGTTTACATAATTATTTAAATAATATTTACTACTATTGAATTCAGTTAATAGATTTTAACATAACTAGATAATAAAAATTTTCTCCCTGTAGGATTTTTAATGGCTAATATTTCGAAAATTACCACCACAAGGACTATTAAAAAAAATTTATTCGTATAGAGGACACTTAGAAGTACGTGTATTCAAAAATTGAAAAATATTGCAAGAAAAGTGATTTTGCAGTACCTTTTTAAATTCACTTTTTTAATTTATTACCTTGACAGTTTCATAAAAAAATTAAATTAACTTCTTTTCATTAAAAGAAAAAATTATTCTAAAGAAAATCAGTCTTTCTAGATTAAGGCATTGAAAATAATACAGATTTATCGTTAAAAAAATTGATAAGGAGATTAAGATTTTATATACATTATTATTATATATAAGTATAACTGCACTGTGCACGCGAGACATTATTATGTTTTTCATGTGTTTGTTATAGCAGTGGAGTATAAAATGTATATAAAAATAATCACCTGCATAACATGACAATCTTCTATAGTCATAGTATCTGGTTATTCGTAAGGCACTTTATTGTATAAAGCACTTAAGCTTTTCTCGCATATTCACGTATTCATATTGCACGAAAGAAAGAAAAGGAATAAGAGTAAAATTTTCAGCCTTTACTCGTCTCTCGCCATTTCCAAGCTACTTTGCCCTGCCACTCACGCCCCTTTAATAAATACTCACACTGAAATATACATCTACATGAGACTATAATACGAAATACACTGAAACTCCCATACTGTCTTTATTTTTTGGTCATATCTCTTTCATCTTCCGAAAATAACTCACACGAACTCTCATCGCCTGAAAAGTAACGAGTTTATGTTACTATAACTTAAACTCCCAGTTAAGGCGAAGGAGAACTAATCGATTCATTTAGATTATTACTCCGAAACCGTTAACTTGTCCTGTTATCTTCTCATCTCTTTTTAGTTTTTATTATTAAAGGCTTTCATACAACAACACGCTTTTGTTATGTTAACTTAAATATTGGGGTTTGGTTACTTAGCATTTAAAAGAAAACAATGTTTATTTTACCGAATAGAAGGCGTTTTTAAGAGGCTGGTCGATGAATACACTAAATAAACAATTCTAATTTTAATAAAACATTTGATTTTTTTCGTGGGAATTTTTGTAATTAATTATAATTAAATAAAACCCATGAAAAAATTTTTCAATTTTTTTTAATTATTATACTGATAATTTTCACTAAAATCTTCTTTAACAATTTTTCCCCGATTGTTAGACTAACTGTGAAAAATTTAAAAAGGTTAACTGTATTTTGTCGACGCATTTGCACATAAAAAAATAAAGTAATTGGTTTTGAAGGCAATTTCAGATGAATACATTGTTAGTTTCGCACTAATGCGTTCCCTCTGTTTCCGTATACAGAATACACATAAACACACGAATACAATACAAACATAGATAGTTCCATAGACATATGTTATGTTTAGCCAAAGACCCATTGATGTAGTATATATGTAGTCGATAGTTGCATCCACATCAATAGAGAATGCCTGATGGAATTCAATACGTCAGAGGGGACAAAAGGAGCAGTGTGTGTGTGTGTGTGTGTGTGTTAGCCACTCCTGAGAAAAGCGGAAAAAATTTACACACAGTAAAATAATTAATTAGATTTTTAGGTAGATTTCTTTAGAAATCTAACTATTGTAGCCGGTCTCATGTTGTAATTTTAGGAAAATTTTATCATAATATGTGTTATTTCATCGAGTAATGTCGAAAAATGGCATTAGCTCAAAAGTTTATATATGTATTTATGTATGTATATATGTGATGTAACGCGCCATGTCAGCAAGATTGCGCACACAGTTCTCAACCAATCTTTATGAAATTTTGTGGGCTCATACTGTGGATCAATATCAAGATCAAGTTCGAAGATGTGCAAAATCGGCCGGTTACTTTACGAGTTGTGGGTGTTTGAAAATTTTTTTCATTTTCAAAAAATTTTGAATTTTTTATGAAAATAATCTTCCAGATGTAAAAGATAGATAAAATCTATCAAATTCATCTTAAACTTTATTTAATTATCTTCAATTTAAACTATTATTTGTCTAGTTTAGATGATTTTTTTAATTAATTCCTTGAATTTGAAAATTGTCAAAAATTTTTCAATAAAGTATTTCAGCCTTTTCTCTTTAATTAAATAATTTTTAAGCCGTAAAAGATATTAAAATTCACATAATTATCTTCAATTTGAGCTATTATTTGTCACCTATTGATACTTTTTTCAATTTATTTCGGAGTTTGGAAAATTAAAAAAAAAATAAATTAATTTTTAGCTTTTATCATCAAATGACTTTCATCTGTTACAAATCCTATTTTTTAGGTAGATGTCTTCGAATATCTATTTGTTGTAGTCAGTCTCATATCATTATTAGCAAAAATATAATAAAAAATAAATTTTAGGACATTATTGTCTTTTAATAACGTGTTTTTTTCATTATTCAAACAAGAAATCTACCTATCTATGTCGGGTATGGCCGAATGGCGTTTTTTTGAATTGCAATAAAATGTCTAATATTTTTAAGAGTCAAATTTTTTATCGCTTATTCTGTAAAAAGATAGCTTATATTTTGACATTTCAAATTAAACTGTGACATTATATTGAGGAAGAATAAAACAAGAAAGTTTTGGAGAAGGGTCAGATTGACTGTCAATGATCTAAAGCCAGTTACAGTCGGAACGAGATAATTTTAGGATATGATAGCTAGCGAGCGCATGTACTGCGACTGTCAAATCTGTTGGTTATTTTGAAGCTTACAATAAACAAAGAGAAATATGACATCAGAAACATTTCTACCCTTAAGCAGAAAGTGACCGATTCCTATCGCTGCTCTGAAATTGGCTTTCCGACTGGTTTAACAGGAACCAAAACTGACAGTATCAATACAAGCATGAAAACGAATGATTGGAATATATAATTCCTTTGTAATATTTTCAAGAATAAAAATAAAGATAGATTAATTTATAATTTCCAAACTCCTTTTATTGAATTTCAATAATTTAATATCGGTTTTGTTTACTTAAAACAGTGAATTTTTATCCTAAAATCAATTACTGCAGATGGAATGATCGCTTTCCAATTTACCAATCCATCAATATCACGATGACGAGTTGATTGAATTTGTGAATTAAAAATGAAATAAAATAATAAAATACACACGAGTGCATTGGATAGATAGTACAGTGAATAAGAGAATAAAGATAGATTAACATCAAAGGTACTGAGCGGATAAATATTAAAAATTCCACAGGTTTTTTTTTTAATTTATGAATTTTTTGTTTTATATCCATTTTCAGCACTGGCCCACGTCCCAATCGACCCGTCACCCCGCGACAGTTCCAATCAGTCAGTTGGCATTGTTAGCCCACGCGTCAATCGAATCGGCTATATATGACGACCAACTACTCATCAATATCTACTGAAGGGTTCTGCTTCCATCTGACCTATTTGTTATATTTCTGGCTCGCTAAAAATTCCTCTGCTTCTCCATCCAATCTGCAATTCTAAGAACTAATTGCCATTCAGAATTGCCTGTATTATTCAAACATTCAATTTCAATTGATAAATTGGTTCTATAAACAAGTAAGATTAATTGCACGCCTCATAAGCGAAGCGGATGAGGTTGTGCTCTACACTCGCCTTTCAAAAATTAAGCGATTTCTTGAACTAAATTTGTCTCTATTTATTTTTTATCGCACTCGTAGAACAATGTTTACTCATAATTGTCATGGAAAAACCCTCATTTCAACACTTATAACATTTTTAAGAGACATTTTGCTTTTTAAATAAATAAAAAAAATTATTCCGTGGACGTCCGACTGTCAAATGTATGTATATGAAAACTGGCATGGTCACGATAACTGCCGAAAAACTTCTGATTAAGTCCATTTATTTTTTATACGGTTCAGTATGATTTAAAACTAAGTTCTTTCGAAGATCACGGTCCAATTCAATGTAGTTTATTTATAATTAGCAATAAACTAAAAATCCACTAATCGTTTGTATATCTATATCTATAGAAATAAGGTTCGTTTACAATACATGCGGAGTACCTTTCTTTTCTGGGTGGACAATGGCGCGAAAGATTTAAAAGTATTTGTATTTTATTTTAATCAATTTTATTATGAAAAATGAGATTATAAGGCGTGCACTTTTGGATTTTCCAAACTTTTTTTCAAATATTTTTATTGAAGTTTAAAATTGAAAAGTTCTAATTTTGGAATTTAATTTTCTCCTCTAAAGTCTTTTAGGGTGGGCTCCCATTAATCAGTTTCACAAAACAACATCTAAAATATTCAAATTTTAATGATGGATAAAAATAAACGCTAGTATGAATTATTAAGATGCGTATAGTGAATTCTAAATTTAGATAAAGAAATGCAAGACATGATCTTTATCCATCACAACTTGAAATGCTTACTGTCAGTTCTTTTCTTTTCAGTAGAGCACGTCAAGTGAACCCCCGTTCAAAAGTACTTTTCGACTTGTTCTCTCATCTCTAGACTTCTTTATGTTTAACTTTTATTTTATTATTCTTATTTAATACTTTTATTTCTCTTGGTGAGTTGATCTTGCGCCAGATATCGTTACGGGATTCGCTCTTTCTCATCATATTCAATTTATGCCATCAACTGTTAACTTTTCTTTGATCTCATTTCTCGTTGATGCATCTCATCGTTTTTCTTTATTTTCAACAACACGACACAATATATGAATAGACATTGACGGATTTCTTTCATTTCTAAGATCAATTAATTTATCAAGAAAATGTATTTTCTGTCACATTTTTACTTACATTGTTGATTTTTGCGTTAATTATTAATTGTCCGGTAAACACATTTGTCTACAGCTGAATATGAAGACAATGGAATGAAAATCGGAAAATAAATTTGAAATTGACAGATGAGTGAAGACGACAGTAAATGAATAATGCTATTTCATTTACAGATTAGTATAATTGCCGTTGACGTGCGTTGATTAGGATAATTTGATAACTGTAGAGTTTCACATGTGTCGTGGATATCGATGAAAGTTAAAATTAATTTATCTCGTGAGAGTCACTGTTGAATTTACAGTCTGCTGAAAAACACTTTAACAAAGAGACAGAGAACCACTAGACGGAAAGGGATGACGTAACAAAAGTATAATGAAGGGTCGCGTCTTGTGTGAAATGGATGTCAATCCACCGAACAGCCACCTGCTTAATTTTTTATCATTTTTCAATAATCAATAGCTCTTAAAATTATAATTATTACAACTATTAATTATTTTTTTCTCCAAAATATAATTAGTGATTTTTACATTTTTGCAGTAAATTTTTTAAAGTACAATCTACAACGCTCATACTTTTAAAAAAAATCTAAATAAGTACCAATCGCAACTAATCATCTGGATAACTAGTATCATCTTTTCAAGTAGCAAATAAAAAGGATTACCCACACTTTGCATTCAATAAATTAGCAAGTTGTTAAATCTGGGCTGTAAATAAAATATTTCTTTCCTTTGATCTTAAATCTAGATTCACTCCACGCTCGCGAGTAAATTATTCCAGCAAACCCCTTCTCCACTTTGTTTACAAAATAATAATTAAATTCAAAGTTTAATTGAAAACATCGATTGCTTTAGAAAATTACAAACATATATTAAACATTAATTCGCGGATCCAGTAATCAGAGCTCTGGTCACTCTCGAGTGTTTAATTATTTACTTTTAATTACCAAACTACCATTTAAACTTCATTTTATATAAATTAATGCGCCTCACAAGAAATTGATGGTAATTATTTTAATTGACACATCAAACAGTATATTAGTAATTTAATTTAATTAACTTGCGGTTATATATACCCGGCGAGAAATCTGTTTCCTTCATACCTTGAAAAATATGTCACTAGCAATAGTTATAGCAAATTAAATAACCAATACGGTGACCGTTTTTTATTTCTTTTGCAATAATTACCTACGACAAAATTTCTCATCAATAATTTCTTATGCAATATTTTATCCTAGTAATATTTTCTCATACCAAAACTTCTCATTGTTCGTAATTTAGATGATTAATTATATTATTTTGTTTGTATTAAAATTTTCATTGTTTTTAATATTTATATTCAAAAATGTGTCATAATGTTATAATTAAATTTGTAATTGATATTAAATAAATACTTATTTATTTTAAATAAAAGGCCGCAACACGGTGCCTATTTGAAAATGAACTACGGATCATTTGTCTTATTAAATGATGATTAATTTTCGTCAGATTAATTTATGTTGTGATAAATTTTGTTTTGAGAAATTCTTGTACTTGATATATTATTGTAAGAGAAATTTTTGTTGAAAAATTTTGACGTGGGTAATTTTTCCAGATTAATAAAGGTGGAGAGCCAACGAATACATGAAGCTTAGCTTATAATGCTCCATTCTCCGTATGCGGATTTTTAACATATGTGCTCGATTTTTGCGGGTCATATATTAATATCGGGAAAATTGGTTTTTAGAATATATGCCCATAAAAATGATATGAGGTATTCCGTTAAAAATCTGCTCTAAGTAATGTAATAAATGCATAAAGTGTATCCATCTACATATATATATATGTACAAAATACATATGTATAGACGTTTGAGGATGATAGGGTAGAGTTGAAGTGAAGGAGCTGACTCGTACGAGTAAATCAGTATTCATATATTCGCTCTAGAATCTCTACAGCCTTTCCGAAAATCAATACCTAATGAAATCAATGTTGTTGCCCGTCAGCAGATCCGAGTCTTGCGGATTTGAGTGCTGACGAAATCTGTTAGGTTATATTAGGATATTAACCATGAAATTTATAATTTTTTTTTTCACTGCTGTTACTGTAAAAAATAAACCGAACAGTGGTACAATGCTACACTGCATTATAAATCGAGCATTCGGTAATATAATCAATTGAATTTCATTTAAATTCACTCTACTCTTTCAATTATTTTAATTGACAACTTCAACTGACAATTTAAAACTAAACAACAACGCTCGCTCCTATTCGAGTTTCGCTATTTTATTCAAATTACATTATTACGCTTAATGCCATTTAAATTTTACTTTTATTCCTCGGTTGATTAATAGTAATCGATTGTGCGAAATGAATTAGTATAAATTCTATATATATATATATCACTTGTTCCTTCCTTAACTTTTTTACAACTTTTTTGATGGCTCTGTATATATCACTCGTTTAAATCTTCTCAGTTTATTTTTAAGTTTCTTTTTTATTTTTACTTTGTCACTTCCTGTCGACGGCGTCGTCTTCTCTTTCCGCTTTGGTAATCTCCAATAGTAAGTTTAAATTCTGAGGTTAAACAAATTTAATCGTAAAATAATAATAATGATGATAAGAAAAAAATTGTACCATAAAATTCAATTTCATCGATCGCTTTTTACTATTTATTCATTTTTTTTAAAACGAACATTGATTTATCGTAAATATATTCGTATAAAATAAAATGAATTGTGTATATAAAAGTGAGATAAAGTTATAAAAAAGTAACTGAAAAATAAAATAGGTAGTTGAAAGGCTTTCACCGTTGAATAAAAATTTTCACCTTTATCACAACACTATAATTCATTTTTATACTCCTAGTTCTTTTACCGGGCGTTTACGCGTGGAGAATTACCTTTAAAAAAGTTAACGTGTGGTACGAAAATTTTTCGGATAAATATTCATGCTTTTATACGACAGCTTCTTTAGAGTTTCACTTTAATATACGTGTTTTTAAAATTCCACAAATTCAAAAAATTATTTGGACAAGTTCTTATTTATTTAATCGATTTTAATTTTATTTCCAATCATTTTTTGATTTTAAACAATCGAAAGATTATTACGCGAAACAAAAAAACCATTTTTAATATATTTTTTCCTGTTATTTATTTTCTGTCTCTGATTCAAGTACACTTTCATTCGGTTGTTGAATTTTGTCCATTTCAGAGCTGTGCCAGCAAAAAGGTCATTTCTTTCCGGATTAATATCTTTTATTACAAAACTAAAGAAAAAGATTTTTGTATTTTAATACAAAATGTAAGTGAAATGTTGAAGTTATTTATTAAAAGACAGTTAATTAATAACTTCAATAAGTTAAACCCTGAGAAATTCATGAAAATTCATCAACCGCGGGCATAACTTTTGCGACGGTAATCAAAGAAACTTTAGTAAAGTCTTTGAGAATATTCGTTTGGGTATAAAAGAGAATTTCAGACTGACCTCGTCCTTTTATTTGAAAGCCAACTTATAATTCCAAGACTTTTTGTCTCTCTGATTAAATGAATTGAGAAAATTACCGAAAATAAATGAAAAAATTTCCGCTTATTCAGCAAACGCAAATTATATTTTTTTATTCTATTCCAATAATGTAAACTTGATAATAACAGTAATTAAATAATGAAATTTAAAGTTTTAGTTAAAGTAATGAGTTTTAATTACAAAAGTTTCTTTCAACTTAATTATTCTCTTTATTATTTCCTTTATATATTCAAAGACCTTTCTCAGTTTTAATAAAAAATTTATCGAGAAACAGAAGGACAATAAATATAAATTATAAAAAAAAATTCCTCGTGGTTATGTAAGTGAATAAAGTGGACTATCAGAGCTAGAAAAAGTATATATATTACTGACAAAACCCAAGGTGATATAACTTGTTAGAAATAGTGATGAGGTGAATATCCGCAGGATAGGAATAATTTATGAAGCATCGACCCAAGAGAATTGTAGACTACGGCTACGTCTGTGTGTACTTTGTATCATCCAACAAAGTATGTACACACAGTACAGAGGGAGGCGGTTTTCAACAAATCGATAGAACCCGAAACAAGAATGACCTACCGGCCAATTTAATTAAATCCTAATTGTGTTAATCGGATTCTCAGTTATTCCTTTAACGTCAAAGAAAATCGTTATTTGAAAGAGAAGTCCAACCGAACGTGAGGATGAATAATTTATCCACCGTTTCATTCAAAGATTCCGATGTATATAAAATAAAAATAATAAAGGATATTAAAATCTTTTGAGATTTAAATAGTAATTTAAATAAATTTTATTTGTTTATAAAATTCAATTCAATCCAAAAGAAAATTTTCCAAAGTTACAATAATTTTTAGAAAATTAAAAGTTACTAGCAACCTGCAGTCACTATGTGACTGCCGTGACTTGTGAACTATAAATAAATAAAATTTTGCTTTATTAAAAAATGACTTTTGTTAAATTGCACTGTACTTTTTTAACTATTGACGTTTTTGGAGATATAAGCTCATTCCGATGTTACACTCATCAAGAGCTTTCATTCGAGTACCTACATGCATTTTTGATAAATTTTTCATATATACTAATATATAATGTATATAAATATATGAAAAAATGATGTGGGTACTTAAATGAAAAATTTTGATGAGTGTAACATTGGGATGAGCTTATATCTTGAAAAATGTCAATAATTAAGAACTTACTTTGCTATCTTGTGAACTATTGACATTTTTAAAGATATAAGCTCATCCCGATGTTACACTTATCAAGGACTTTCATTTGAGTACCCACATGCATTTTCATATATTTTTCATATATACATATATATAATATATATAAATATATG
>CAJNRD030001124.1:23980861-24036096 GCA_905319865.3 Cotesia congregata
CTTATATCTTTAAAAATGTCAATAGTTCACGAGATACAAGGTCATTTCTTAATTATGTATCTAGAGACAGAGCATTTCCGAATGCAGCCTAAATACTTATTTATTTATTTATTATTTAATTTCAATGCCAAGGCAGTATAGCCAGATGGCTTATCATTATCATCATAAATCGACTATTGGTAACAATGATATGAAACATTGAAAAGGCACAACTTTAGATCAAGGCTTTTCCAATGATACCACATTTAACCATAAAAACCCATTTTATCATCTAAACACATTGGCCACAAAATTTTGCTTTCTTTCTTAATAATATAGATCACCATCACGAAAAATGTGTTTCGATAATTTTATCATGGTAAAAAATTGTACCCCGAGTTGTAGAATTTTAATGCAGAAAAATAGATAGTTGAAAAGCGAAAAAAGATGAGTAAATATTTGAAATAGTTTTGTCGAAACAGAAAAACTTTTTGAGATGAAAAAATTTTTATAGCATCACATAAATATAAACACGGCTACTGGGTGAAAAAATTCAATGTTTACTGATCGATTAAAACTTATTGCTCACCCTCGTATAAAGCATCGGAAGTGCTCTAACTATTTAATGTACATTGACCAGTTTTGCTATTTTTTTCCAACGATTTTATTAATTAAAAAATATTTTTTGCTCCCAAATGATTTGTATAAAAATGAATATTCATGTAAAAAATGACAAAAATATTTTCTTTGAATTATGTAGAGTGCAGATACATCTACAAAATATTTTTCATTATAGAAATGATGATAATGACGATCGACTTTTGTTTTTGTTACAGACAGAGCTGTCGCAAAATCTACAACAGCTTTCGGAGCGCGCCCGTTCTACGACAGAATTCATCCAGCGACTCAAAGGAATGACGGATAAAGTACACGTAAGTATAAATATATTGTACTATATTGGATGGATATACAGTGGCATACGTGCTTTTGCTTACCGCCGTTCTAAGGTTTTTTTTATTTTTCTTCACACGTGAGGGATTGAAGAAAATTGGAAAAAACGCGAGGCGCATAGTCAACCATACAAACACCACGACGCTTCGAGCATAAATTCTATTTAAAAAAAAAGCTTACAAAAAAGCAATGAAAGAATGAAAAAATTTATACAATATATATAATGTGAATTTGAAATCCGAAGAATGTCGCAATGCCTTAGGCGTTAATTAAATGTTGTTGTATTATAGTAGACAGCGAAACTTAATTATCGAAACGAAGTATTTAACCGAAAGATATACAACTATCGAAGCGCAAGTCTGCCTCGTATTGCTAAAATTTATAAATTAATTTAATTTAATTTAAATTTTAGTTCATAATATTCCTTTGTCTTAAACCAACGAGATATTATCTTTTGTTAGTTTTTGTTGAAACAAAACTCCGAGAGTAAGATTGAATTAGTGAAAATACAATAACCATGGAATTGACAGAGACATTGCGCTACTTTTCTTTGTTAAAAATTTTATTTCCTTCAATATTATCATATTTTCTTATAAAATAAAAAGAAAAAAAATTTGAATAATATTTTTCATCAATAAAATTCGAATAATAGAATTTTAAAAGTGCTCGGGGATATAAAAATAAAAAATATAAATTCTATTTAAATGCTTATGAAAAATTTGTTGCAGAATTGGTAACTTCGAAAGTTTATTGGCTTATAAAAATAGCAATTAAATGTAACAATGTCCATCGAACAATACGTGCCTGTTTTTTTGACAATAAAAATTCAGCTGCAAAAACAGCACTTGACATGTAATGGTTATACAGCCTCGGAACACATGTCGCAGCAATGAAATTTATCGAGATTCTTTATTCCGGCGGAACGCAAAAGAACAAAAATGCAACGGACCTTTATGTTACCGTTTCACATCCTCTATAAAGTGTTTTCTATCTTCTGTTCCAAAGTAATGGCGCTGAGACCCTTTAAAAGTTGTAAATAAAACCCTCTGCACATCGGGCTCTCTATATATAAATTATTTAACGCTCCAATATCAATAAATCTCGATAGTTCATTAAGGCGAATGACCGCTTTTTCTATCAGTTAATTAAATGTTTCAATTAAAATTTTAATATAATTGGTCTACTTCGATCCGATTAATTAGAACGCCAATCAATTAATCACTGATAATAAATCCAATAATATTTTTAATTTTATTCAATAAAATATAATTAGGTTGACATAAAATTGATTAAAATCAATTTTTTATCAATAGTCTCAGCTATTTTAAGTACGAATATATATTTAATAGATTTAAATGTATTATCCAGCGTTGTACAACATTCGTGACTTAGTAAAAATAAACTTTAGAGGCACTTTATCCCTGAAATGCGTTAAATTGACTTAATGCGTGAAGAAACGGTTGTAAATCAAAGTTATTTAAGTCTTCTTAGTTTGTTATTTCTTTTTTACAAGTTTGTACACTTTGATTTTTTTATTTTTTTGGTATGCTTTTATTAGAAGTCTCTTAAATCATTAGAAATAAAAACAAAAATATTCCGTGCTATAAAAATTGGACATATCGACGTTTTAATTAGACAATTTTAATTGTCTGGCTCCATTTTAGAGAATCTTCCATTTGTACGATAAAACAATTAGTTAAAAATTTATTATTACTTTAAAAAACCATTTAACATCTATTTAACCTCTATTAGAGGTATAATATTTTGGTTTGAATCATTCAAATAATTTATAATTGAATTATTGCTACATAAAAATGTTAAAAAATCATCTTCTCCAAAATAAGGAGTTAGACCAATTGCTAATTAGACTGTCAATATAAAAAATTTTTTCCTTTTAAGATCAATGAATTTTTTAGATAAATTAGTACATTGAGAGAAATTTATAGGAACCTTTCCAAAAATTATGGGAATGGTTCCTATAATAAAATGATCATTCTAGGTATCAATCCTATGCTCATTATGGGAACCATACCCATAGTTTATTGGAAACGTTCCTATACAATAATGGAATAGCTTCAATATATTATGGGAATGGTTCCTGTAATATTATAGGAATGGTCCCTACACTATTAAAGGAATGGTTCCTATAATATTATGGGAACGACGCACATAATAATAGAAAAATGTTTATGTTCATAATAATGAAGCAATCACTTCAAAAATGTAAAATAATTATTATATATTTTTTTGCTAATAAATTTTTTTTTGTAAATAAAAATTGATCTTTCACTAGAGTGAAAAAATTTCTTTTTCATAATTTTTATTCACGTGTGTACTTAATCTTAAATTGTTCATTCCAACTCAATTATTATTGTGTTAGATAATATTGAAAAATATTGTAGCAATTCTAAAGTTTCTCTAATAAAAGGGATATTTCCTCACTATACAATTAGAGGAGCCAAGTAGATATGGAAATTCATTGTTTATTTTTACAATTTCATTTTATTTTTAAAACAAATTATTTATTTACAATACATACGTTGAATATTTATTAAATCCACCTTTTGGGTATGTAACTTTTATTGTTTATATGAACAATATTACTTATTTTACATAATTCAAATGATGTTATTGGGAAGCAAGTAAAATTATCAGAATGATTAATAATTTCAATTGCTTCAAAGTGGTCATTGAAGTCACAAATAACTTGAGTTGTAATGATAAATATCTCAATATTATTAGGCATCATTACTATAATATTATAGGAATGGGTCCTATAATATTACACGGAAAAAAGTAAACTGTAATATTCGCTCGGATTCCGGTTAATTTTTATAGTTTCAAACAGTAAAGCGGACATCGGGTTGGCAAAAATATCCACAGATTCGGTAGAATCTGGCGCCAAGTTCCGTTCAAATCCGTTGTCAACGGAGCGCCAGACTACCGACTGTGTTTACTGTAAGCAGAACGGTATTTTGAGGTTGCAAAATTTTATTTAATTCTACGGTACTTTTTTTTCCTAAATTGTATATTATAACAGTAATTCATACTTTATTTTACTGTTATTAATTAATTATATTCACATATAACAATTAATCTACTTGAAATTAATAAATTTAATCAGCACAAACTATAGCAACGCAAAAATTTCGATCCTGACTTTTTGTCGATGGGCAAAGTGATCTGCCACAGACTAAAATATTCGAGAATGCATAGTAATCCTTCATAAGATGGGACACTACAGTTAAAAAAAGATATTTCACAACTTGCATCTACACCCGCCAGGGTGCGCTAGAATTATTTTTACATAAACTGTAGCCTCAAGGGAATAGTTTGCTATAAAAAATGCAGCCAACGCGAGAGTTAAGTTGGTACCAATTGTAAATTTTTATTAAAATTACAAAAAATACTAAAAATCCGAACAAAAACAGTTTCACTGTAAAAAAAAATCGCGCCAAGTCCACGTTCATAAAGACTATTAAGAAAAAAAAATTAGTTTTTTCTTTACAAAAAGACATAAAATAAAAAAATTAAAAAATCCAAGTAACCGATATGATTGTTTATGATTTTCGGAAATTAAAAAAAATTTTTTTGTAAATTTAAAAATTAAAAAAACAATTTTGGTTCGTACTTGGTGTGCGTCATATTGTGCATTTCAATTTTTTTAAAGTCCTATTAAATAGATTTTACGAATTTAATTAAAAGTAAAATATTTCGCAACAACGCACATTAAATACGTTCCCAAAATTGTTTTTTAATTTTTAAATTTACAGCAAAATTCTTTTTAATTTCCGAAAATCATAAACAATCATATCGGTTACTTGGATTTTTTAATTTTTTTATTTTATATCTTTTGGCGCGATTTTTTTACAGTGAAACTGTTTTTGTTCGGATAAATATTACAGAACTTAATGTAGAAAGTATAAAAGCCACAATTTATAATTTAATATCCAAAATAAGTGATTAGTAGCTGTCACTATAGTAAATAGCGACTCTTTCATCTTAAAAAATTACAGTTTCAAACAGTAAAAATTGCCATTTCAATATATAGTCCATGTTATGAGGAGAAGGGGAACTCAAATGAAAAAGAAGGGGGTCTTACTCTGGGAGAATTTAACATTTGAAACAGTAAAAATTATACTTTTAAAATATACATTTTACCAGCCCAAGCAAGTCAATAATTACAGTTTGATTTTTAGCGTTGCGTTTAAAATTTACCATTTTACTTTGTAAATATTGACGTTGCTTGTACTAGAAATTTACTAACTTTATTTTATACTTTTTACATATCATAAGACCATTTTTTAGGTACGAAATGATAAATATCAAAGTCTGAATTCTTAATTATTATATTTTAACATTTTAGACATTCACATAGCGAATATTACTGCTTGAAATAGTATTTTCTTGCATGAAAAGAGTGAATTGTAACATTTAAATGGTAAATATTATAAAATAAATAGTAAAATCACGATTTTACTGTTTGAAATGGTAATTTTTAGCAGTTGTTCATTATTTATTAATAATAAGTTATTATAAATCGACTGTTATTTATTACAGTTTACTTTTTTCCGTGTATAGGAATGGTTCCTATAATATTATTAGAATCTACTCCTATATGTTATGGGCACCATTCCTATATATTATGGGAATCATGCCGATATTACTGTTATAATTATAAGTATCGTTTCTATAATTATAGGAACCATTCCAATAATTATAGTAACATTTCTCAAAAATTAAGTAATCGCTCCTAAAATGGTATAGGAAAAAATTTCATTAAAATTATAGGAATGATTTCCATATTTTTCTCTCCGTGTACTATATTTAAAAGTACAAGGTGTCTATAATAATTTTAATAATAAATTTTCATAAACTTTGATTTATCTCAAGAGTTTTATAAGTAATACTTAAAAATAAAAAATCTAAAAATATTTATCGAGTATCAAAGTATGAAGAATGTCGGAAATTTAATTTATTAAATGACATTCGCTGCTCCTTATACTTATAAATATGAAACATTTAATTAGTGAAAATCTAAAATTCTTGAGGAAATATCTTCATCGGTATTTTGGTAGAACAACAAAGGCGTAATAAATTATCTTATCCTTTATAGTATCTGTTCTTTGCTATAGAAACTCGAATAATATACCTCTTGACTGAACTCTGTTATTGTTATCGCTCTCAGTTATAACAATATTTACAATATAGTAATAATTATAATAATAATAACAATTTATTTGATATTTAAGGAGGAATGTGCAGCCCTAGAAGACGAAGTGGAGGACAGAGTCACAAGTTTATTGAATATGCTCCAAGCAAGAAAGTCTCGTCTAATCGAGGCTGCACGACAAACCCGAGACGCAAGAGTTAGATCACTACGAGATCAAGTTGCGAGATGCGCAACTCATCTTCAGGGAACGACAGCTCTGCTAACGTTTTGCATCGAAGCCCTGAAGGAGACTGACAGCTCGGCATTCCTCCAGATTGGTGGGATGTTATCTATGAGAGCTTCCAGCGCTGCCGGGTCCTGGGGCGCTGCTGAAGGCGTACAGGAGATGGCTCGGCTGCCTCTTCTTGATCTCACACTCGATGACAAGTCCGTCAGACGGGCCATTGATCAACTGACCTTTGTTCAGCTGAAACGTGAGTTCTGTCAGTAATTTATCATTTTTATACTTCGGTTTGACGTTTTCATTTTTTTGTTTTTGCTTTTTTATCATTTCGCCTGTTTACTATTATTTTCTCTAATTAATTTTAATTAATCGAGCGTGTTAATTGTTGAAACATCTCGCTTTGTTAATTTAGCTCGCAAATGAAATCGAAATTTTGTTTCACGCTTTATAAAATCATATTAATTACACAGGTCTACGAGTTATAACTTTTTAAATTTAATCTCATTGTAAATAACTTTGTTTTAAAGTTTCACTTAATTCGGTATATTCAAACACATTTGCATCTATTTAAATTTATTTTTATCCAACTCGAGTTATTTATCTTCATTGGGAAGATAATTATGTTGAATTACAGTCTCATTCATTTTTGTTTGTTTCAAAAAAATTTTATCTAAATTTATTAAACCTTCAGAGTACACAGTAAAAAATTTTGTGTTAAAAATTTGTATGTTTAAATATTTAACACTTTTTTGTATTAATTTAACATAATAAATGGTAAATTTACACATAAAAGTGTTAAATATTTAACAAAAAAATTTTTAACGCTATGTTTTTTGATGTAATGACGCAAAAGTTTTTACTGTGTATATATATACAATTAAAAATTTTTTTTATCTGAATAAAATTTTATGTTTATTTAAAATATCAAAGAAAAATTTTTAATTCTTAAAAAATGAAGGAAAAAAATTATTTCTTGTTATTTCTTATGTTCTTAAAGGTTAAGATAAAGTACAAATTAATGCATCAAATTCTTACTTTAATTTCCCAGAGATTATCCTAAAACTCCATACCATTTTCGCTTAGCTGTTCTTCAGTGTGAAGCTTTTCTTATTACACCGGTAACAACCGAGCGGATTTCAATATTGTTGGAATATTCCGTAAAGTTGCGTTAAATTCTAGAGTTACTGAAGTTTTGGAATTATCATGGGCGTTTTATCAACGTCAAACTTTCAAAAATAATTATTATTAATAATTTTCTTGACAATTAAAATATAAAAGTTCAAAATACTTAAAATAGTCCAAAAATATATGAAACTTTTCTCAACATAATTATAACGAACAAATATTTATTTCTATTTAATTATATCAATTAAATTAAATTAATTTTACCTTAAAATAAAATAGAAAATTTTAGAAAGTGAAGAATGTAGTAAAAAAACTAACAATTTTTCATAAATAATTGACCTGTGTAATTTATATCAATTTATTTAATGCTTTTATGACTAGTAGTAAAATATAATTGAAAAATTGACACGATGTCCGTAAAAATAAAGATATTGGTTGTAATTAAATCTCTAATGTTGGACGCAGCAATGGAAGGAGAGGATCAATATCCAACCGCAGGTAATGACCAAAAAACCAATAACACAAATAAAAGTGAGAAATTAAAAAAAAGAAAAAAAATTGTAAAACTATAAGAATAGCGAGACCCGAAAAAACGACTACAAGCTTTGGCATTGAAGCACGCAAAACGATTGCCGTGTCCGCACGGACGCGTTTTCTCGAATTACTTGATAATTCCCGACGTCGCCTCGAGCGACTTCTTTAACGCTATTCCACCTTTTACTAAGCGCACCAAAAGCGGATTAATTAGGTACCCCAACTCGGGAGTAACCAAGTTAACGATCTTCCACTATAGTGCGAGACTACTGTGCTGGTATGCTTGCACACAACTCCTGTGTACACTGGTGCTTGAGACTGAGCGGCGTTTTCATGAGTACAAGGAACAAGGAGATTTGCCAAAGGGTAGTTTCCGAGAGACGGAAACGATAACGCTAATGATTGTTCATTATTCTCCAAACGAGCTGCCAGACCATCTCACTCTCCTAATCTCTGTTTTTTAATTTTTTAACAAAATATGTCTATTAATTATTGATTAGCGACCTTGCAGTCACTATGTGAACTATAAATAAATAAAATTTTGCTTTATTAAATAATGACTTTTGTTAAATTGCACTGTACTTTTTTAATTATTGACGTTTTTAAAGCTCATCCCGATGTTACACTCATCAAGAGCTTTCATTTGAGTGCCCAAATGCATTTTGATATATTTTTCATATATACATATATACAATATATATAAATATATAAAAAATTGATGTGGGTAATCAAATTAAAGGTCTTGATGAGTGTAACATCGGGATGAGCTTATATCTTTAAAAATGTCAATAACTCTCAAGATACAAGGTCATTTCTTTATTATGTTGAATTGCACTGTACTTTTTTGAATATTGACGTTTTTAAAGATATAAGCTCATCCCAATGTTACACTAATCAAGAGCTTTCATTTCAGTACCCAAATGCATTTTGATATATTTTTCATGTATACATATATATATAATATATGTAAATATATGAAAAATTTATGTGGGTACTCAAATTAAAGGTCTTGATGAGTGTAACATTGGGATAAGCTTATATCTTTAAAAATGTCAATAGCTCCCAAGATACAAGGTCATTTCTTCATTATGTTAAATTGCACTGTACTTTCTTGAATACTAGAAATTTAAATAGCGCGTTAAGCGCGCGCCTAAATTTTAACCAATAATGAATCGTGGCCCGTTTTTTTGCGAGTTTCGACCTTTGACTAACTTCAAGACTATCATGTATTTTTAATTTAAAGGATACTAGAAATTTGAATAGCGCGCTACGCGCGCGCCTAAATTTTAACCAATAATGAATCGTGGCCCGTTTTTTGCGAGTTTCGACCATTGACTAACTTCAAGACTTTCATGTATTTTAATTTAGAGGATTGACGTTTTTAAAGATATGAGCTCATCCCAATGTTACACTCATCAAGAACTTTCATTTGAGTACCCACATGCATTTTGATATATTTTTCATATATACATATATATAATATATATAAATATATGAAAAATTGATGTGGGTACTTAAATGAAAGGTCTTGATGAGTGTAACATCGGGATGAGTTTATATCTTTAAAAATGTCAATAGTTCACAAGATACAAGGTGATTTCTTAATTATGTATCCAGAGACAGAGCATTTCCGAATGCAGCCTAAATACTTATCATCATAAATCGACTATTGGTAACAATGATATGAAACATTGAAAAGGCACAGCTCTATAGGTCAAGACCTTTCTAATGATACCAAATTTAATCATAAAAACCCATTTTATTATATAAATACACTGGCCACAAAATTTTGCTTATTCTCTAAATAATATAGATTAGCTTTCAGTATTTTTTATTACTCTTATCTCTTTACATCATTATTATTTTTATTATAAATATTATAATTATCATGATGGTAAAAAATTTCATTTTTTGTCTTACTCTACTCTAGTTTTATTTCATCCGGACTTTTATCCTCTTTGCAATATAAAAAAAAATTATATCCTACTTGACGGAATAGAATCGCGAATATGCAGACTTGTATATTGGTCCGGGATTTTCGTAATTCACGGGCGTTACATTTTCGCGCAAATCCCAGGCCTTAATGCTCGTTTGTACCGGAAGGAGATTATGAACCAACTCAACCTACCCCGACAACCCCCGAGTACTGCCGACTCTAAACTCCCATTTACCCTCTATATACTCTGGGATATATAACTATGTATTCGCTAGCTAGGAAGATATGTAGATATGTTGGTATATAGGTGGCCGAGAGAGAAGGGAGACAATCTCTCTCACAAGAGTTATTGAATGTCCAGTCCAGCCAATCCGCCATACAGGGTTTTATTCCATTTGTTATACTTCCGATAATCTCATACCATTATGCTACGCTAGCCTTTGTATTTTTAGCGCGAAAAAAGTGAGACCGTCTATGAAGAGATAGAGCTTCCAAAAAAATTAACGGACTAAAAAATTGTTGATTTAAAAATGTGAAGATATTGTTTTTTAGTCTATTGTCTATTTTTTAATTAAAATTATTATTGAAGGCTTTGAGAGTGTTTCTTTGTTCGTGATTTAAATTTAAAAAAGTTTAATGAGAGGAATGAATTTTATTTTATTTATAATTATTAGGACCAGGGACTTCGTATGGAAGGGGTGAAACAATTGATTAAAACAAATGCTCGTGCGTTACCCCTTCCATACGAAGTCCCTGGCCATAATAATTATAATATAAGAAAATCGGGATTTAACTTCATTAATAATTTTTACGTACGCCTGAAAGATAAAACTTTATAAAAAAAAGCTTAAATAAAATATAATAGGACTGAAACGGGTTTAAAAGATTACCGTTCTTGTATTTTATTTAAATAGAAAGAGGAAAAATTTTTGTTATTATATATGTTGAGAGATAATTTTATATTTTATTTCTCTAAAAATGTTGATTATTAATTTATTTAAGAGAATAATGGATTCTTTGTTGCTCTAAACACAGTTAGCTAAATTTTGTTTGTGAAATTGAGTACTAATAAAATTAAGAAGATAGTTCGCTTATATATGTCTGTAAATTTATGTACGTTAAAGCAAAAGGTAGTTGGTTTTGTACACAAGATACTTGTGAAGAATCTCTCAACTTTACTATGGACAAACTTTATTACCCTTTGCCTTGATCTCAAACTGTAACATTTCTGATTCGATTCGTCTTGTTTCCTGCTTCCTTTAAACTTTGTACACACGTACAATTTATATACTCGGAAAAAGGAAAAAAAAATTACCCGACAAGCAAATAATAAAATGATAAATAAATAATAGTATATAACAATAATAAAAAAAATTTAAAAGTGTATTCCGTCTGGCGGAAAAAAACTTGTTTTCCACGTCGCTCGTAAACTTTCCTCAGAGAGTTCAAGAAACTTGAAACGTCTATATTTCCTTACGGTATTGTTTTCTTTATATACTTTACCGTCACGTCATCCTTTCAAATAAAACGAGATTAGTTATTGCCATTTTTTTTTTTTTATTTCCGATTGTGTTTTTATGCATAATTTACTTTTCAGTTAAGTCGATAGTTTTATTCATTTAGATAGTTACAAAATCGGGTGTAGTTTATTATATGGTCATACACGGAAAAAAATTTATTGTTACTGCAACAGGAGGCAGTCATGTTGCAGCAACAGGATTTTCCTGCAGCTGCAACAGGAGGCAGCCATGTTGCAATATCAGGAAAAAATCCTGTTGTAGCAACAGGATTACTACTGTTGTTGCGACTTGATAGTAAAATATAGTTGGGTCAATTCATGTCAAATCGACCAATAGTTGGAATCGACCCCTTTCGATTTGGATAAATTTTGGTCAGAAGTTTTCTTTTATCATACAACGAACTTCTGCCAAAGGGAGAAAATAAAAAAATTATTTGCAAAAGATATATGCAAATTCAAAATTTCTCGATTTTTCCAGTTTTTCAATTTTGTTTTTGTTATATCTCGAACGCTATTATAGATACAGGAATGGCCTTTCGTTTGTTTGAAAGGGGACACTTGGGGTTATTGAAAAAAAAATATATTGAACAATGCCAAATTTGTTAAATTTTGAATTTTTGAAAATCGTCATAAATGACGATCTATATTAAAATTTTAGCTCAATTTTTTTTTGTATAATACCTTGTACTGATCTTAAAAGATCCTGAAATTTTTAGAACTGTGTTTTTTTTTAAATACGAATTTTTCAATTTCAAAAAAAAATTTTCTTTTGTTTTTCGCAACTTCTAAATAATGTAAAGTTATGCAGATATATAGTATTGTAATTTTGAGCATTAAAAATAAATGCACGACGTGGAAATATTAAATAATAAATTAATTTCAACTGTTTTTTCTATTTTTTGAACGTAATCTTAAAGTCAGGCTTAACACATAATATAATTTCTTATTTTTTTAACGCATGATATATTTTCTCCGTTTGTTTACTACAATAAAAGTTTTTAACGTCAAATAACTCAAATAGATGTTAATTTCCAATAACAATCAGAAATAATGTGGTGAGAATATCAATTTTTTTTCGTTCTTTTGAGTACTTGTTTACTTACAAATTTCTGCATATTAATGTTGCTCAATCTCAAATTTTAAATCATTTCCATGTTAATAAGACGATAACTGGCGTCGACAACTTTAAATGAAGTAAAGTGAAAAAAAAATCACAGTTCTAAAAATTTCAGGATCTTTTAAGATCAGTACAAGGCATTATACAAAAAAAATTGAGCCAAAATTTTAATATAGATCGTCATTTCTCGATTTTCAAAAATTCAAAATTTAACAAATTTGGTATTTTTCAAAATATTTTTTTTTCAATAGCCCCAAGTGTCCCCTTTCAAACAAACGAAAGGCCATTCCAGTATCTATAATAGCGTTCGAGATATAACAAAAACAAAATTGAAAAACTGGAAAAATCGCGAAATTTTGAATTTGCATATATCTTTTGCAAATAATTTTTTATTTTTTTCCTTTAGCAGCAGTTCATTGTATGATAAAAGAAAACTTCTGACCAAAATTTATCCAAATCGAAAGGGGTCGATTCCAACTATTGGTTGATTCGACATGGATTGACCCAACTATATTTTACTATCAAATCGCAACAACAGGAAAAAATCCTGTTGCTACAACAGGATTTTTTCCTGTTGTTGCAACATGGCTGCCTCTTGTTGCAGCTACAGGAAAATCCTGTTGCTGCAACATGAATTCCTCCTGTTGCAGCAACAATAAATTTTTTTCCGTGTAGTATTGATTCGTATGTGTATAATAACAATAATAACAGAGACTATGAAAATCATAATAATATTCAGACAGTGCAGTGGAGATTTAGATGAAGATAGAGATTGATAATAGTGCGAGTAGACAGGGTCGTGATTGAGTCAGACAGAATTTGTGATAAGCAGTAGAAATTGTCAAGATCTGATCAGACATTTAACGGAAGTTTTCTTGTGCATTATACTGTTGTAGATTTTTATCCATGAAATTAATTTTAAAGGCGGTTTTTTTTTTGAAATTTCAAAAAATAAAATTTATTTTCATAACTTATTTTAAGCCATTAAATAAAATAAATTTTAATAAAATTTTCCCTTTTAATAATTGAAAAAAAAAAATTAACAATTTTCCGCTTGAGTAAATAAGAATGAAATAAATTGATAATCACAAAAAACATTTATCCATTTATTTATACATCATAATCAATTTTTGCGATATCACGTATTTTATCCGTTGAAACAATAATACAACTAACAAAAAAGCTCTAAAAACAAATGAGTAAATACTCATATATATTTATTTCACGAGATAAAATCAATCAGATGATATTTATTTATTCTCAAGCACAGCCACTATTTTTATTATTATTTTCATGATAAAAGTCTCGATTGTTTGAACAGAAACAATAAAACACAAAAGGATTAATGCATTTTATATAAAAAGAAAAAAAGGCAATATTTTTTCGCTAGAGAACACACACAAGAGCGCTTTAAATGAAAATGAGGAGTTAAAATAAATTGAAAAGTGAAACAGTCCCGGAAAATTTAGTGTCGCAGAGCGACGTAAAATGTAATCAAAGTGGCCGAAGTAATCAGGGCTCGGGGATGGTAATAGAGACGGAAATGCCATAGGGTTCGACAATACTCGTAAGTTTTCCGGGCAACCACAAGAGGTCTATCCTTACAAGAGACTACGAGCTTATTAGCAGTTCCTGCTGAGAACGACAAACTTTCCTCGAACTATTTCTGCTCTACGCACTATACTGTCATCTATATATCTATTATAATTTATCTCTTTCTTGCTCTTCATTCCGTTTCATTACTTCACCACCCAATACAATAACAGTTTATCGTACATAAACCAAGGGATGAAATAATACCGGAAGTTAGCGGTCCATTTGTCCAAAATACCGTTATCATCCTCATCCACAATATATTTTCGACAACAACTTGCATCATAGCCTTTGTTTTAATGGCTAGCGCCCCTCGTTTTCCTGGGATGGGGTAATTTAATGCTAACAGCGTATTCGCGAAGATTACTGTCAAACTTGATCAGGTTAACTTGCGCACTAAAGTTAATGGAGCGGAAGATAGTAAGAGCCTTCAGATGACGAGAAGATTGCCTGAATTATTTTACAGCTTCTAGTTTAGTTATTAGTTGCTACTAATGGTAGTATGGTTTGGACTAATGTGTGATAAATTTTAGGAATCGGTCATTCTATCGTTTACTATATGCTGTTAAATTATTTTATATCGGAAACTAGAATCCAGTATAAATTTCAACGTGGTTTACTATATGGCATTTTTGAATAGATTCCTGTATGGCTTCCTGTCGAAATGCAAACTACTATAAAAATTCATGTGAGAATTCACGATAGATTATTGTATGAATTTCTACATGACATTTTCGGATGAATATTTACCGGCCAAAAACTATTGAATTTAAATGATTTCGTGGGAATGTTTTGAATTTTTTATTCAAATTTATGATTTACTGAGTTAAAATTTTCATTAAATTTATGAATAAATTTAAAATAAAAAAAATAGAGTGATTTATAATAAATTATATTTTATTGCAAAAAAATATTAAGTATGTAGGGTGGGGCTAGTTGATCGTAGGGGTAAGTTGTGCAATCGATATATCTCGAAAACTAAGCAACTTACAACAAAAGTGTAAATGGTGAAAAGAAAGGGTTACGAGAGGAGAACACATCGCGCGAAAGTCAACTGCCGTCCGATGTTTAGACTAACTGACAAAACATTTTCTTTTATTTTTGCGTCAAAAAAAAAACAGGTCTTTAGAATTTTTCTCCTACACTCGCTTAAAAATGCTATTTCGCGAACACGAAAGTATTCAAAGATGACTTAATGTTTGCCCTTTCGATTATATATGATTGTTTATTTTTAATTCTTATCATTCTTTTATAACCTAACTTTTATTTTGTTGCCTCAATTGGGGCTAGTTGAGCAAGCCGGTGACTGCGTGTTAAACCAGCCCTATTAGATTTTCAATATTGAAAAATGAAATTTTTTTTCACTAAATTAATAATTATCAATTGATTTGTACATGTGATGATTTAATGTAATGTGTAAAAATTAAAATAACTCATATTGATATTATATTAATGAATTTTTAACATAATTATAATTAATATTGTTATGTTTATAATTATTATTATAATTATAATTATACGTATGTAGAATTATAATAAATTAAATATTTGCTTGTTGATAACAATTTTATTTTATTTTCATATCATTCTATACAGTCATTCCGTCTATTTTAGCCATTGCACAACTAGCCTCATACCCATGCTCAACTAGCCTCACTAGTGGGGCAGGTTGAGCAATTTGGAGCGCTCGCGTATTTCCGGGAATAACTTGAAAATTTGGACTTGGATCGTTTTTGTGTCGCTAGGCCTTTTGAAGAAGACTAAATTACGAACCTAACAGTATATGACTTGATTAAATCCGATACATCGTCTTAAAGTTATGGAAGGTCGAACCAAAAAGTGATCAACTAGCCCCGCCCTACCCTACTTATTAATATATTTCCACAGCAATTTTATTTTTACAAATATCTACTGATAAAAACAATTTTTTTTTAATTAAAAAATCACTTCACATTTTAAACTTATTGAAAATAATCTATTACTTCCATTTTCTAAGCTATAATTTATTTTTACCCAACAAACTTATTTTTACATAATCAAATGTAGTTACTGCGGGGTCTATAATAAGCAATTACTATTCTGACGTCTTAAATAAAGTCTAAAACTAATTCCCCTAGTCATAAAATATCCGATTTTACAGTCTCAAAAAAAGAAATTCAAATTTAGCCAAAGTAATTAATTGTTATTGGCTTTGAATCGTGTTGTTCTGATTGGCGAAACAACCATCGTATTGAAACTCGTAATTTTGCTTTATAATACTTGTGCGCTGTGAGTATTAAAATGAAAATACTGGAATAGTTAGCGGCGGTTATACAACATAAACGTTATAATAGATTCGGAACGGAGTGTAATTCGTAAAATATATACCTCAAAACGGTGGTTGTGAAATTCTTGGTACTTAGTTGTATATACTGGCCTCCAATTTAATTGAATGTTCGGGCTGGTGAGCAGACCGAGCACACACCAAGGGGAAAAGCTTATTGCTGACGTTTCGCCTGTGCTTACTAGATAAACTCATACTCTCCGCAAAAAAAGTTTTACTCATTCTCATTACATTATAAAACCTTTTTTCATTCCCTCAAATTGTTATTGTAATTTAATTATGATTAACAGAGACATTTAATTCTCGTTAAAAACACAATCATATCTTTATTTTTTATTTTTATTATATTTTAAAACAATTCATGCTTTGGTGAATTAATTTAATGGCTATTAATCTTAAATTATTACTTTAAGTTCTAAAGATCAAGTTTTAATTACAGATATTGTCAATTTAATTCTTTGAATAAAAATTTTATTATTTATTAAACTATTTGAATTTTTAAAAATAAAATAAAAAACCTTTTTATAAAATTTTTTTTCAAAGAAATTCAATTAATTATATACTAAATTAATATTTGCAGATAAAATAGTTTAAAAATTTTTTAATTTGACTAATTAATAAGAAATTGATCTTTTTCGGAAAAAAAAAATATTTTTCTTCTAATTTTTTATTAATATACCTTTAATGTCTAAAATAAATTTTTAAGTACCCAAAAAAAGACCCTAACGTACCAGTCTCAACAGTCAAATTTGGCGATATGATCACAGTAGTTAAAACTGACTCTAAATAAAAATTAATTAAAAAAAAATAAATTCATAAGTATAAAAGTTTTTTTCTAAAAATCAAATTTTACAAAATCAAAAAAATGTCAATTGTTATATTTTTAAATAAAATTTTTTTGGCTCATTGCGACATCAAAATTGTCCATAAATGCATATCTGCACCCCTTACACTTAATCTCAATCATGCATGTTCATTAAAAACAAAAAAAAATTAAATGCCGTATCGACATTATTAATAAAAATTATTGATAAAATTACAGCTCCAGGTGCGCCAGTGTTGATCCCCGAAGAGTGCAGCGCAGAAAACAACAGCGTGACAGTGGCATGGCAACCGCCAGGCGGTCATGGAGTTGGATGTGGTCAGCGGGCTCCGGCAATCGAAGGATATCTGTTGGAGCTTGACGACGGATGCGGTGGAGAGTTTAGGGTAAGAATAGAAAACCAGCGAAGCATCACCAGTCGATACCAAATGAAACCTATATCGGGAAAACTTTTCAACTGTCTGTGTCCTGTCCAAGCAAACAGAAGTCCACTAGAAAACCCATTTGCTACTGTCACACTGACTCTCCCTTGGTTTCTTCTTATCTTTCATACAATCACTACTTCTCGTTAACTCTTTACTCTTCGTTAAATATCTCTTCTGCAGTGTAGTAGTTACTATCTTACTTCATCCCAAATAGAAAAAGAGGGAAATAGGATTTATTCATCGCTGTCTCTTTTATCAAACCGTAGGTAATACAGTAATCCTCTTGTAGTCCAACACTAGGAACGCCAAACGTTTAACTTATTGCAGCTTACTTCGAGCAAACATGACTTTAAACACCATCCAAGATTAATTAAAGTTATTTTCGTGAGAATAAATCACTGCTCATGCAGTTATTACGTAAATAAACAATTATCCGTTTACACACGTTAAAATTTATCCTGAAAGTAAGGGTAATGTTTCCTTTAATCATTCGACACTTGATCGTAGATTTGAATTCGCGTCAAAGAGATACAGTTTGCAAAGCCAGTCCATCAGAATGTGTAAATAAAACCGAGCTTTTGATTTAAAACGAGTTTAAACGCGTGAAACAAACGCGATGAAATCTCATCAAGAAATTGCATTAAATTAAACTCTAGCTTTTTTGCGAAAAAAAAAAAAATAGTTTATTGAATTTTTGAATTATGAAACAATATGGAATAAAAATTCACATTGTATTTTATTGTTTTTTAACTTGAGCTTTAATCCCATTTTAAAATTTTATATTTCACTTTAAAACCCGTCCAACTGTCGCCGGAAATAACGGACCGATGTTGTGCAACCAGATAGACGGGAACGTATTTACTATGGGCGCTCGTAAACGCAATGGTATAAGCTGCCGGAGCTAAAGCACGTTCGTTAATTCCGCGTTACTGGCTTTATGGTTACCATTGGTGAAATAATCTGCGAAAGCTCTACGGCTAGTGTTGCTATACTACTACTGCTACTGCTAGTGTACTTTTATAAATATATCCGTATATGTATTCAGATGTATATCTAAGTGACCTGCAACACAAGTTGACCTAGGAATTGAAACATTTGTTTAACACGCAACTATAATATTTTCCTTAGGAAGTTTACTGTGGACGTGAAACTATCTGCACCGTAGATGGTCTTCACTTCAATTCACTTTACAATGCAAGAGTCAGGGCGTTCAATAGCGCTGGCGAGGGAGATTACTCTGAGCTCATTGGTCTTCAAACTGCTGAATGTATGTATTTATTTTTTTTTAATATAAAAATTTTTAATTTCCCGCTAAGAAAATTAAAAATTTTTTTTGTTTATTTGATTTAAAAAAATGTTAAATTATTTTTGCACGATTCATGATGCGAAGCATCAGGGAGTGCTTTACGATCGAAAAATTTTTTTCGCCTCAATTTGGCAACTATTTTTATTATTATAGCCTTATTAGTTCACGGAATCAAGATATTTTGCATACTATTGTCGAGATAATTTAATGGAGATTAATTCCATACTTTTTAAAAATTGATTTAGTGCAATTAAATAGAAACGGAAAAAATCATCAAAATAGGTCAAAAAATTTTCCTGTCCGTCATGTATGAAACTCCGAAAGCACTGTAACTTGTTAAAAAATCCATTATTTGAGTTAAATTTTTTTTTTTTAATTCTTAGTGACAATTCTAGGTCACCGAATGCGAATGACTAATTCAGTGTCGTTTAATTACAATTGATAAAAAACGAAAACTACAAGACTGTATATATCTACACAGAAAAAAGTAAACTGTAATATTCGCTCGGATTCCGGTTAATTTTTATAGTTTCAAACAGTAAAGCGGACATCGGGGTGGCAAAAATACAAATATTACAGAACTCAATGTATAAAGTATAAAAGCCACAATTTATAATTTAGTATCGAAAATAAGTGATTAGTAGCTGTCACTATAGTAAATGATTACTCTTTCATCTTAAAAAATTACAGTTTCAAATAGTAACAATTGCCATTTCAATATATAGTCAATTTTATGAGGAGAAGGGGAACTCAGATGAAAGAGAAGGGGGTCTCAACTCTGGGAGAATTTAACATTTGAAACAAGTAAAAATTATACTTTTAAAATATACATTTTACCAGTCTAAGCAAGTCAATAATTACAGTTTGATTTTTAGCGTTGCGTTTAAAATTTACCATTTTACTTTGTAAATATTGACGTTGCTTGTATTAGAAATTTAATAACTTTATTTTATACTTTTTACATATCATAACATCATTTTTAGGTACGAAATGATAAATATCAAAGTCTAAATTCTTAATTATTATACTTTAATATTTTAGACATTTACATAGCGAATATTACTGTTTGAAATAGTATTTTCTTCGATGTAAAGAGTAAATTGTAACGTTTAAATGGTAAATATTATAAAGTGAATAGTAAAAATCACGATTTTACTGTTTGAAATGGTAATTTTCAGCAGTTGATCATTACTTATTATAAATCGACTGTTATTTATTACAGTTTACTTTTTTCCGTGTATTTCATAATAAAATGAGCATTATGAATCGTGCACTTTTGGACTTTCCAAACTTTTCTTTAATTTCAACACTCTAATAATTATAATTCAAAGTTGAGAAAAAAATTACTCTCGTAATTACAGTTAAAAGATGTTTGACATAACACTCATTGTTTTAAAAGTACTTGATATTACTAATTATAAAATACGCAAAATTAAACCACATGAAGATTCTTAAAACTTTTTATAACTGTACGATATAATTGGTATGTAATTTAATATCCAGTGCTCACTCGTCTTGTTCTAAAATATTACTGACATACTTTATATGTTGAGCAGCGGAATATTAACAGAAACATCCACCAGAATAATTAAATGCATACCAGAAATACTTGTCTTTTACTTTTATTAAATTAAAAATACAAGTTATATATAAAAAGTTAATTTTGCATAACTAATTTTAATTTTATTACAACATGCTTTAGTTTTAGAGATTAACAATTAAATTTTAGCATGTTCTTTAATATTTACATTTTGAAAATTTAAACAATATTGATTATTCTAATGTTAGATATTATTTATTAAACATTACGTTTTTTTTAAAGATATTTTTCGGCTTGACATTTATAAGTCACCCCATTTCATTGAGCTGACATATACATTGCATTATTCATTCATATTATTTTAAAATAGAGTTCTATTGAATATATTTATTATAATAAAAAATAAATTGAAATTTTTTTTAAAAAAAAAACATTTTGTTAACTGAAAAAATATTTTGTAAATAATAATAATAACAAAAATTAATAAACTGAATAATAAATACTTATGATATCGATTAAATTGCAGTGGCATGGTTTTCATGGGCAACTGGCACACCGGGAGTTCCTCAAGAGGTTTCAATTTCCGAAGACGCAATGAGTGCGTCCTGCGAAGGGTATGAGCATCGCGTTGTACTGTCAAGCGTCGGATTCTCCCGTGGTGTCCATTACTGGGAGCTGACTATCGACCGGTATCACAGTGACACTGATCCAGCCTTCGGAATAGCTCGTGCTGATGTGTCACGCGATAAAATGTTGGGTAAGTCGTGAATCATAACTTATAAATAAATTTATAAATATGTAACAAGCTGTTGTCTATATAATATACTTTCGGTCGTTGACGTCGACACGTGCTAAACTTTGACGGGCTGTAAATCGATTATAAATTTCTTCACAACGTATTGCCGCTCATAATAAATATAATATAATAATTTTATTGATCCTGGACTCGTAATTTCGAAAATTAATTAATAAACTCGGTATGAATATACACAATAAAAAATTTTGCGTCATTGCATTTTTGTATTAAATATTTAACACTTTTATGTGTTATTTTAACATTTATTTATTTCTTTTTATACAACCCAACAGCCAAATGCCAATAACAGGGTCTCTAAATAAGTTTATATAGATAACAAAGTATAACTTAAAACTAAATGCGCTGTACTGGTAGCTTTTACAAAAGAGAAGTAATAAAACAAAAAACAATAATATATAAAGAAAATACTGGAATATTTACAAATATTCCAAAAAATTTAATATCAAATTATAATTAATAATAATTATAACAAATAAAAATTGACTGAAGATGTTTAACTAAAGATGTGAGGGATAAGATGTAAGTGAGATTAATATTCAGCTGGTTTGAATATGGACATAATTATCAATTTATTAATTTGACTTGGTTGTTTGTTATCTGAGAGGGTATATTAAGGGGGTATTCTGGTCTAGAAGCCTCAATTTTAGGCATTTTTCAAACTAATATAAAAAAAAATGAAAAACATTTTTACTATCCGTTTTTTTATATGATGTGTATTGACAATCAAAGAATATAACAAAAAAATTAAAAAAAAAATGAGAAATTTGAAAAATTACAAGCCGGTGAAGTGGTAGCTACAAAAAAAAAAACGGTGCACCCTGGTTGACATGATTCCAGCGCTTATAGTGATCTGAAACAAAAAAATTTGAAAAATTCTCAATTAGTAAAGATATCGCTATCGTGTTGACCTTAGCCAAAAAAAAAAAAATTCACAAAATGGTGTCGACATGAAATATCAATTTTTTTTACTACTTTTTTTTTGAGCTTTTCGAATTTTTAAAAAATACTTCAAATCGAAATTTTTTTAAATCCATGGATTCCTTGCAAGGCAGACGCGATAGAGAGATATATAAAGAAGATTCTCACCAAATTTCAAAGAAATCGGTTAGGTAGAACTTGAGATATCATGTCAACCACTTCAAAAAAAATAGTTTCGAGAAAAACGCGTTTAAAGTTTGAGAAACAATTCCAGTAGAATAACTCGGATAATAATATTTAATACTTACTTTGGATTAATCGGCGATCCCAGATCCATACATTGGGCCTCCTTCTATTTATACTCAATGTTTTGCACAGTTTTTTCTGCTAATCGAGCTGTTCTGCCTTCTTTTGAAGAAACAGAAGCTCGTAGTTGTGTGACTCGCTCCGATCGGCCGGCTTATATGCTGCGTCACAAAATCTACTGTATCTCTGAAAATAATTCGAATTTTGAAAAATCCATTCAAGAACATGTTCTTAAGGGTCTAAACTTTGAAAATATGAAAAAAAATCGATTTTTTCAAATTTCTAGACCAGAATACCCCTTTAATTCATTTATTCTGTTAAATCAACATAAAAAAGTGTTAAATATTTAACATAAAAATTTTTAACACAAAATTTTTTGACGCAATGACCCAAGATTTTTTACTGTTTAATATTTAACTGAATATGTATCGTGCAGTAGTAAAAGATTTAAATTAAATTTTTTATAACTATAACTTTGCATTTTATCTTGACATTTATCTCAATTCAAAAGGAACAATTTACTCAGAAGGCAATCGGAAAAACTCCTAGACTACAATTTGTATCTGTCCTTTGAGACAGTTTAACGACACTGACTCTTCCTCTGTTTAAAAATAAAAATAAAAAACGAAACAAATACATACCTTCGATTCTTATCACGTTCAAAGGAAACTATCTGGTACAAGACTGTACCATGTAAGAATAATTTCCAAGTCTTTAATTTCAAGTCAGTTCATTCAGTCGTCCCATAAAACTCTTTTCTCTTTTGCTTTTTGTTAAAAAAACAAAAAAAAAAGTCAATAAAGTTACTCAAGAATTTGTCATCTGATTGTTGAAGTTATTTTGCTCAAAAATACGTATCGTGGTGATAAATTTTAATGATCGTTTACTTTAACTTAAAGGTCCGCTAGTTTTAATAAAATTTCAATCATAATTTTTTTTGTGTTATTTTTTTTATTCGCAAGAGAGAGTTAATTAACAAGCGATTGAAAAAATTATTTGTGTGCTCAAAATTTTAATTGCCTTGCCCAAGGTTGCTCGCCACTCTTCCATACTATGCAACCACCTCCGGTCTATGCTGGGTTTTGTGAACAAATATATGTTTCATAAAAAAATTGTTTTTCTAGTGTCAAGAAAATGCTTTATTTAGTTCCGCAGTAACCTCATAATGTCAGAATAACTAGAACAAAAATAATTGAGAGATTAATATACATAAAATAAAAATATATAAAATAATGATAATGATAAATTTATTTTTAAAATTTTGTTAATTAATTTAGTTCGATGTTTTTAGTAAACTAAAAAAAAAAAACAATTCATAGAATTTTAAAGGTAAAACTTGTAAACGATTTAATTTTTCAATTTTTTATTACAAAACAAATCGAAAGTAATCACTAAATATCAATTTCCAATAGAGAAAATGTTTAGATCAAATATTGACGAATAAAAATTGAAAACGTGACGTTTTATATAAAAAATTGGAAAAATTAGTTTCAGATTTTAATTATTACATATTTTATAACAATCACACTGTAAAATGTAAATATTACATTGACAGCTTTGAAAATTAACATTCAAATTCTGAATTAAGAACTAAAATTTTTCTAATTTTTTATACGAAGTGACGATTATTATTATTATTTTTTATAATGTAATTTTTCGATTTTTCTTGCAGTTTAAAAATAGTAAAATGTACCTAGACGGTAAATTTTTTAACTGTTATATATTTAATTAAAAGTTTTAAAAAATTAAAATAAAAAATATTTGTTTTACGACAAAAAATTAATAAATATTATTGTTTATAATTTTGAATTATTATAAAAATATTTAGATGGATAGAAAAATAAACCTTAAATTGTAAAACTCGCAACATTTTGGTAATAACTAAGTAAAATGGTAAATTTTAAACGCAACGCTAAAAATCAAACTGTAATTATTGACTTGCTTGTACTGGTAAAATGTATATTTTAAAAGTATAATTTTTACTATTTTAAAAGTTAATTTCTCTCAGAGAGAGACCTCCTTCTCTTTCATCTAAGTTCCCCTTCTCATTATAATATGGACTATATATTGAAATGGCAATTTTTACTGATTGAAACTGTAATTTTTTAAGATGAAAGAGTCATTATTTACTATAGTGATAGCTACTAATCACTTATTTAGGATAGATAGATAGATAGATAGATAATAAATTTTATTTGATCCTCGAGTTCTAAGCTCCTTCAGGACCATCAACAATACATAAAGTTAATTATTTACAAGTATACATTTGATACAGCGTTTGCAATACAATTTGAAGACCGACATTAATTAATAACTATCATGTTAAATTATAAGATCAATGGTGATTATATTGATTGCAAGAAGAAATTAAAACAAGCTTGCTTAAAAATTTCAAAGGTGTCAATTTCTGTAATATCTGCCGTTAATGAATTCCAAATTTTTATGCCATGAATTAGGAAAGAATTTTCATAGATAGCAGAATTACTTCTTGGCAAACGCAGATAGTCATTCCTGACGTCACTTTTCCTTAATGCAATTGGCAAAAATTCTAATTTTGATCTAAACAATTGATTATAATTTAATTTAATTTCTTTATAAAATAGACAAGCTATGAAATAATTTCTTCTCACGTTAAGTTTTAACCAGCCCAATTCTTTATAATATGGAGTAGTGTGCTCAAATCTTGAAATTTTGAAAATATACCTAATGCAAGGATATTAAATTATAAATTGTGGATTTTATACTTTCTACATTAAGTTCTGTATAATATTTATATTTTTGCCACCCCGATGTCTGCTTTACTGTTTAAAACTATAAAAATTAACCGGAATCCGAGTGAATATTACAGTTTACTTTTTTCCGTGTGAGAATGTGAAATTCGACATACTAGAGTGTAATATTCTGTACAAAAAGTTTTACACTTTACATAATGACGAAAAATTTTTTACAGTGTAAAAATAAAAATAAAAATTTGAAATACCTTTATTATATTTATCCTAGTTATTTGTACTGCCAGACAACTAAATTAAGCATCTTTGGAATTTCACCGGACCTTTAAGACCGTCCGGCATCTCATTTTGTCCCGAATACCAATCCAGAATCAATAAAACCAATTAAATTGATCCGAGCAAACCAAATATTTAATAAAAATATATTAGCTATATACAAAGACAAGCCAAATACACAGGCTCTTATCCTCGACAGGCCGATAAGATCTATAATATAAGGACGGGCGGTTTAACTTGTTCGCAGGCAAAGATGACAAGGGTTGGAGCATGTACATAGACCGTCAAAGATCGTGGTTTATGCACGCTGGCGGTCATGCCCAAAGGACCGAGGGTGGCGTACAGCAGGGCTCGACTGTTGGTGTGCTCTTGGATCTCGATTCGACCCACACTCTTCGGTTCTTCGTAAACGACCAACCGCAGGGTGGAATCGCCTTTCGTGATCTCTACGGGGTCTTCTATCCGGCTGTAAGCCTCAATCGCGGCGTCACTGTCACTCTCCACACGGCAATCGATCCCCCCCGACATCTCCTTGCCCTTCATGACGAGTACGTCTGCGATATTGTCCAGAGCTAGGGGTACCTTACTGTCCTCAAGAAAGGCCTGCTCTCCACTCAAGAAAATGGAAATGGTAATGGAACTCATGGTGAACACGACAGACCCAAGGATCACGCTGAGCCCAACCAGATGCTTGAGAAAATAATCGAAGAAAGTCCTACGGAAATTAATTAATATTAATTATCATTAATATATTATCCATGTTTTTTTTTTTTGTAGTAATCATTAATTAAAAATCAATCATATTTTATTATTAAATAATTTTTTCGATTATATTTTATTTATTTTAAAAATAAATATTTTTATATTATTATTCAATTTATTAATTATTAATATTTAGTTAATAATTTAGCAAATAATTAAAATAAAATTTGAGGTAAAAATAAATACAAGTAAAATTTATTTTTAATTTCCGGATAATTGAGACTGGTCTTAAGAGATAAGACAGTATCACTACGAATTATTTACACTAAATTTCGAGCATTACGCTGACTATAATAACTTAATAACAAAGAAGAAAATAAAAATAAAATACATATTAAAAAGCAGCGAAAGTAATCGATTAATTTATACGAGACAAAATTAATTTTTTAATCTGAAAAAAATATATGAATCGATAAAAATATAAAGACTGTACTTGAATGAAAATAAAGCACTGGTTATATACATTAAATGATTTAAAATCAGTGTGTAATATCATATCGAACGTATTTAAATGTAACGTAGGGTTTAAGGATCAGTATCATAGATTTTACATATATTAACTCGAGAAAAATATTATTACTTGAAGGGATTATTGTTTTAATGAATATTAATAAAATTAAATGATGATGGTTATTATAATTGATTATTGATAATAAGTCGGTGTAATAATTAAGTATGAACTAAGTAAATTCGATCTAGTCTAGTAGTTTATTAATTTTCGTACTTTTACATTCTTAATTAATTTTATAATTTGACTATTATTGTCACTCGCTACTCCCATTTTCACGTTAAATAAATTAACTTTTGGAAAGGGAAATGCTAATTAGCTATTACCGCCGCAATTGTGGCTCGCGCGGTTATTCACTGGACAGGGTGACAATGTTATTGCAAAATGCTCCATACACGCAGGCATCAATTGTATTATTCACACTACGGGCATAATTATAATTATTATTATTATTTTTATCATTATTATTACTCTTGTAATAATAATTTGTCTATTACTATTATTATTGTTAATAATAATACTTGTGTATATAAATGTAAATAATATATTATATTATATAATATCTATCATATTGCCGATGAAATTGCCAATTGTAAACATTTATTATTATTGTACTCGAACAATAAATGCGCTGAAAAAATATCTCATGCTTTGTTTATTTATTTTCCCAATTTGAATATTTATTTCATAGTATCGGTGAGTATAGTTCATAAATTTTTCTAAAAATTTTATTTCTGTATTTTATATTTATGCAGGTTGTAATATGATACATAAGAAGTCTAGTTTTTAAAAATGATGAATAGTTAATGACAGAAAAAAAATGTCAAGAGATAAAATCGTAAATAAATATTTTTATTTTCCAAGTCGGGAGTAAATTTAAAAAAGTCACTTCAATTTTTAAATATTCATATTTTTATAATTTAGACAGAAAATTGTCTCAAAAAAAATTATAATATTTAGATCTAAAAATATTTTTATATTTTAATAAAAAAAAAATTTATAAAGTACTTCTTAATACAATTGAGGTAACCTGAGCCTGATAAGCCTTTATTATACTGTCTAATAATATGATAGCTGGAGTAACTCTGATTGACTGATATCCATCAATAAAATATATTTGGAAGCTATTGATTACACGTCATCTCTCAGTAACTCATCATTAGCGTCATATTATTTCAAAATCAATGATGAAGACTATTCATTATTTCAATTTATAAATTTTTTTTTTCCTGAAATTGCATGCAAATATTTAGATAATTTTTTTTTTAGTAAAAAAACAACTATTAAATCAATTTTTGGACTTTGAAATGCTTCGAGTAGAAGTGTTTGCTCACACTATTGAGAGCTCTCAATTTTAAACAAAATTAGATACATTGTTTACTTGAGTACACATGTGTAGAGTTAAAATTACACTTAACAAGTGTTTTTTTTTTTAATTTATTCAAGTGACTTTATTTTTTTTACAAATTATAAAAAAATATAAATTTGAATTTTTTATGGTTTATTTACAGACGTTTCAACAGTAAATTACAAAATTATCAAACTTAAATTTTTTTACGCTGCCGAACAGTGCCGATGTCGATAAGGATGGTCTCCACAATTCCGACTGATTAATTTATCTGAAATAAAAAAATCTGCACTATTTTATTCTATAAAGTTGTAAATATAGATAAAAAAGTTTGGAAAATCCAAAAGTGCACACCTCATAATCTCATTTTTCACAATAAAATTGATTAAAATAAAATATAAAAGGCAAAATAATTAAAAATAGAAAACTCTAAGGTGAGGAAAAAAAATACTATAATAAAATGTATAGATAGATATACAAAAAAATCCACAGTCATATATTAGTTTTTTATAAATAATAATTTAACAACAGTGAATTGAACGCTCATATTAATTAAGAAAATCCGTCGTGTGTTACTTTAGATAATAAAAAAAAAATTATTCCGGTACGATCATTTTTTCGACCAATTTCCCTGCCACAGACACCCATCCATACGCGGACGTCCAAAAAAGATTATGTTTAATGTTATTATTTACTATGTTAAACAAAAAAATTGTTATTGAAACATATTTTATGTGCCTGACAAATTATTTGACTTGATATAAGTGTACTCATCATATTAACCTGTAAGTGCGATATAAATAACAAAAATCAATTTCAGTTTCGAGAAAACTGCTTTTTTTGAAATGTCGAGAGTAGAGTACAACCTCAACGCTTCGCTTATGAGGCGTGCAATTAGAATCATTCAAAAATTTTGAAAATTCATTTTTAATTTTATGAATTTAGCTAATTTTTTACATAAAATAATTTTTTATTTAATATTCAAAAAACTATTTATTGTAAAACAATAATTTATTGTAAAAAAAAAACTTTTTAACAATTTATTGTCAGAAAAAAAACGGATGTTTTAAAGCTTCCAACAAATCATCGTACTATTTTTACCGCTCAATTACCGAGCTATTTTCCTTCATTGAAAAATCCGAAGAATAATAAAAACATATACCGTCGCTTTTATGATTTCCCACTAAAAAGAACGCATTAACGTAAATTCCTCTTATTCATCGCTTGTGTTGTAAAAGCTGGCAATAAAAAATTTAAGATTTTATAAAATAAGATCGAAAAAGAGTTCCTTACAAATTTAATTTAATTGTCATCAAGTCTGTCCTCTTAAATCCTCATTCTGTAACTCTTCTTCCCTACCAGCCATTTTCTCTCTTTCAAATAACGCGGGTACTCGTTGAAGCGTTTCTTATTTACTCTCAAAGGTATCAAATCCAGCCACGTTATACAGCATGACAAAAAGATAGCCCGAGAAAATGAAATAAAAATAAAAAAAGCACCGAGTGTATAAGCTTCTAGACGCGTGCGTGCGTTCTCAAGTGGAAGAAGGGTCGGTTTGCTGTTCTTGTGTATCAGACGACAGTACAAAACACTGCGATACACGACGCACATCAGTCTAAGCACTGAACACGGGGACCTAACCCGAAGTGAACAGAAATAAGACTGGAGTTAAGTACAAGACCGAGGAGCAGCACACAAAAACTAAATAAACAACACAGAAAATAAATAAATAAATAAATATTAAAAGAAAGATTTGATTGGAGTGTCAGCAAACAGAGTAGAGGAGTAGCAAGAAATCTTAGCCTTACCCCCTTTAACTTTCAGATGAATGCGTTCCATTCTACTTCTTTTCTTTCACCCACCGCCAGTTAATATCCGTACAATATCAAAGAGAAGATAAAACTAAAAAATAAATAAAAATGAATTTAAAAAACAGTCTCTAGACTGTAGATTCTTTTTCATTACGTCTATGCAGTTAAAGAAGAAAGTTAGTTCGTTTGCCAGCAATTTTTCGAAGCACATCGTGGCATTTTAATCGCGAATCGTCTGAAAATAAATAAAAAGTTTAAGTTAATTAAATAAGGCAGCATCATTTTCTTTTTTTCTCTTATCTGATATCTTTTAAAGAACACAAGATTTCATCTGATTCAGTGGATTCTTGACGAGCTCAACAAAAAATAATAAAGATAAGGATGAAGAAATGAAAGTATATCTGTATCTAGGCGAGCATTATGCTCCCGATCAAATCCCAGATGCTCTTTCAAGTGGGAGTTTCTGGGAAAAAAAGTTAAAACTGCATTTTTCTGGAACAGCAGGAGGAGGAAAGATTCTTTTTAGAATCTTCAGCAGCGTTCGTTCCCTCATTGAGTCTGATTTATCTTTTTTTATATTCATTCTTTTTTCCTCTGCAGTTGTTCGTACAAATATTGTATTTAGTTGTATTATATGAATTTATCTCGCTTTTCTTTAGTTTGTGTACTTTGAATTTATAAAAGCAAATGGAAATAAATAAAATAAATACGGCGATTTTGGTGGACGCGAGTTAGAGCACTGGAATGACTTGAACTAGTTGGATCTTTTATGACTTGTTTGGTAAACTGCCGGGGGACCTCCAGTTCAGTTCGATTTGAATCGAGTGTGTGCTCACGTAGATATCGAGAGCGTGTTTGTCGGTAAGGGTACTATACGGGATGCTATCTAAACTTGTAAAATGACGGAGACATAAGATGTAATAGGACAGATGGTACAATAATTGTGCTTATTCGCTCGAACGTGTTATCTCTGTCTTATTTATGAAATACTGCGAGTTATATTGGATTTTGTTGAGTTAGTAAACTTACTGGGCTAGCGCAGGGACTGTTATAGTTCGGTAGTAGTGTACCATGGCCCCGGGGTATATACCCAGCACATGAGTATTAGAAATAAGCCCGGTTGTCATGGACAAATGGCTCACAAGTGCTACCAGATTTCTTTTCGGTAAACAACCCAAACAATTTTCATCATTTTAATTGGATCATTTTTTTTATTCAATTTTAACTGAGTTAAATATTTTTTAGAGACATTTTTTTTATTACTACCTTCAACTTGATTAATTATTTATGATGAAAAATTATTTGATAAAGATATATCATCAAATATTTATTAGTTTTCAAATCAATTATGTTTTATTCATCAGAAAAATAATTAATCACTAATTAATGATAGTTACTTTACTATTTAATAGTAATGTGTGACGTTATATCCACTTGGATTTAATCAAATTTAGAAAAACTAGCAACCTTGCAGTCACTATGTGACTACCGAGACTTGTGAACTATAAATAAATAAAATTTTGCTTTATTAAATGATGACTTTTGTTAAATTGCACTGTACTTTCTTAAATATTGACGTTTTTAAAGATATAAGCTCATCCCGATGTTACACTCATCAATAGCTTTCATTTGAGTACCCACATACATTTTGATATATTTTTCATAAATACATATATATATAATATATATAAATATATGAAAAATTGATATGGATACTTAAATAAAAGGTCTTGATCAGTGTAATGTTGGGGTGAGCTTATATTTTTAAAAGTGTTAATAGTTCTCAAAATACAAGGTCGTTTCTTAATTACGTTAAAATGCACTGTACTCTCAGAACTATAGACATTTTTAAAAATATAAGCTCTATATATATATATATATATATATATATATATATAAATATATAAAATATATGAAAAATTGGTATGGATACTTAAATGAAAGGTCTTGATGAGTGTAACACCGAGATAAGCTTATATCTTTAAAAATGTCAATAGTTCACAAGATACAAGGTCATTTCTTAATTAAGTATCTAGAGATAGAGCATTTTCGAATGCAGCCTAAATACTTATCATAATAAATTGATTATCGGTAAGAATGATATGAAACCTCGAAAAGGCATAAATTCACGTCAAGACCTTTGCAATGACACTAAATTTCACTAAAAAAAATCCGATTTTTATCAAATGATTATCCTGGACACGAAATTTTTCTTATTCTCTTAATAATATAGATAATAATTATAAACTTTACTTATTTGTAAAAAATTTTTAATTGATTTATTTATAATTATTTAATAAAGTGATTATTTGTGAAATTATAATTTGTTATTTTTACTGTATTAGAATATTTAGAAAAATATAAATTTAGTAAACTAGATATTATTTATAGGTACAATAATAATATTAATTATTTAATTACACCGAGAATTTTATTGAGTCATTATAAATATTTAAAAAAAAATTTTTAATACACTTTTATAACAACAATACCTATTTAATAAATTATTTGTTAAAGTAATAATAAAACTGTCGTAAAATATTAAATTTTTATTTACGTTCAATTATTTTTTTTCTTTGAAAACATTAATGTTTATAAATCAGACGGAAAAACAATTACTAATAAATATTAAAACACTTTATTATTAACTAGCTTTTGAAAGTTAATATACAAAAGACTCATTAACCAACCCAATAATAAATAACAAACTTTGTTTTACTTATAAATTTATTACATGTTCATGCTCGTGATTATTTAATGACTCGATCTATTGTGTGATTATAATTTATTATTACATTGTAGTAAATTCCGATAAATAGTATATTACACACCTAGGGAAGTAAAGTAAGAAATGTCTCAGATCACATGTAATTGTTGGCCGAGGCGAAGCCGAGGTCAACAAACATGTGGTCTGAGGCTTTCTTATTTACTTCCCGTGGAGTGTATACTATTTTTTTGCTCGACGAAGGCAGAAATAAGGGGCAACTTCGTTTAGCGCAGCGGGCCGAAAGTTGACGCTTTCTGCCCGTCGAGCAAAAAAGTAAATAATTTCTCCTCTAATTCAGTTTCATCGGTGACGAAGCTCTTGAATAAAAAATATATCGGTAGAACGATAATATCGATTATCCATCGTCAACTTTACACAAAACAACTCTATTAGCGACTTCAGACATGAATTACCGGTAGAATAATTAGGCATTGACAATTCGGAGAGTAGGCGACGGGAAATCATTAATTATTAAACTTATGAATGTGTAATCTAGGGCATCGATTTATGGTGAAAACTTTAACAGTATTTTTTTTCCAAAGCTCTTTTTCCACGTTGAGACAGTTACAATCCTCTCGCGGTAGTGGATCCATGAAATTTTAAGTACTCGGCGTTAAAACTTTACCATGTTACTCAGTAGTATTCTCTGTCTCTCTTTTTGTGTGACTAGACTCTCATAGACGACTAGACGAGTACCATAGCTATATGGAGCGGTGTGCTAAAGTATTCTGTAGCTACCACATAGAGTGAAGAGCATCTCTGAGAAAACCAGAGGTGGAAACCTCGATAAGGACGACCACTCGTGCAGGTGGTCTTCGTTAGCTTTATTACACTTAAGTCTTGCTACGGTTTTATCTTCTTACCCGGAGTATTTATTAAAAAAATGAAAAAAAATATTAAATAAAAATATCTGGCCATATATTACATCGTCATATCGCGGCGACGTTTTTTATGACCGTCGTTTAGAATCAGTTAGTGCTAAATAAAAATATTTTCAATGATAGTCGCTACTATTTTACGACAAACTTTATTTTTACTGTTGATATTTTTCTGTCGTATAAAAAATTCAATGACAATCTTGTAAAAATATTATTATGGAATTTAATTTAATTTTTATGTTGAAAATTTTTTTATGAAAAATTTTTAATTTAAAGAACTTTTTGTATGTATTATTAAAGAGATCAAAGTACTCTTCTAGTGTAAAGAATGTCTATAAAAAAATAATACGTAGAAATACTTTTGTTATGCATCTTAAAATTAATTAATAACATTTTTGAGAAAATTTCCGAAAAATTTACTCATTAAATAATTATCAAGAAGGTACTGTGCAAAAGTACTTTTCTTACAATATTCTTCAATTTTTGAATACGCGTACTTCTAAGTGTCCCTTATACGAATAAATTTTTTTTAATAGCCCTTGAGGTGCTAATTTTCGAAATATTAACAATTAAAAATCCTACATCTATCCTGACCGTAGTTATAGTGAACATTTTATTCGATAACAACCATACTTTTCTTAGAATTTTTTTGAAAAACTGAGAATATTTAATTGAATTTATAACAAGTATTTTTTATCAAAAATAACATAAACGAGCGGTATTCATTTTTTTATAAAAAATATTTGAAGTTAGCGATTTTCGATATTTTACTTGAGTGGAAGTAAGTGAGCGAAGTCTGTAAAGAGAGGCAGCACTAGTGCGTGAGAAAGAAGCCAATACCCATAACCTATTGGTCTCTTTATTTGCCGCAGTACTTCCTTAACATTTAATTGATTAATAAAAAATATAGCACTCTGAATTACCGATAAACGCTTGACAACACCGCATGAGTTCCCTAATCTTAAAATTTATTTCTTATGTTTACTGTATAACTAAAATGACTAAGATCTTCTAGCATTTAAAAAACCTCGGTTACTTTTGCGCCAGGTGACTGTGCAAGCGCTGTTGTCAAGTCAAATACAAGACTTTAAAGAACAGAAGTTCCTTGTGATTTTTCATAAAAAATATAAAATATCTCCGTAATACGTTTGGAAATTTACTTTTTGAAGTGAACATTCTTCATCGACGTCTGAGAGAAATTTTATAGCAATGTAAAAAAAAATCGTCACGATTTTCGGTTACGCGCCATGTTGTTTTTTTTTTTTATCAAAGTTCAGTATAGCGACGTAAAGAGTAAATCTAGTAAACATTATTAATTCTAAAAAAAATTAAAAAAACAAATTAAATAGTAATTTAAAAATAAAATAAAACACAATTAAAAATTCAAAATATGTATACGTACACCTTTTTTAATCCACAGATTCGGTAGAATCTGGCGCCAAGTATCGTTCAAATCCGTTGTCAACGGAGCGCCAGACTACCGACTGTGTTTACTGTAAGCAGAACGGTATTTTGAGGTTGCAAAATTTTATTTAATTCTACGGTACTTTTTTTCCTAAATTGTATATTATAACAGTAATTCATACTTTATTTTACTGTTATTAATTAATTATATTCACTTATAACAATTAATCTACTTGAAATTACTAAATTTAATCAGCACAAACTATAGCAACGCAAAAATTTCGATCCTGACTTTTTTTCGATGGGCAAAGTAATCTGCCACAGAGTAAATAATTCGAGAATGCATAGTAATCCTTCATTAGATGGGAAACTACAGTTAAAAAAAGATATTTCACAGCTTGCATCTACACCCGCCAGGGTGCGCTGAAATTATTTTTACATAAACTGTAGCTTCAAAGGGATAGTTTGCTATAAAAAATGCAGCCAACGCGAGATTTAAGTTGGTACCAATTGTAAATTTTTATTAAAATTACAAAAAATACTAAAATCCGAACAAAAACAGTTTCACTGTAAAAAAATCGCGCCAAGTCCACGTTCATAAGACTATTAAGAAAAAAAAATTAGTTTTTTTCTTTATAAAAAGATATAAAATTAAAAAATACAAGTAACCGATATGATTGTTTATGATTTTCGGAAATTAAAAAAAATTTTGTTGTAAATTTAAAAATTAAAAATGACGCACACCAAGTACGTTTCAAAATTTTTTTTTTAATTTTTAAATTTACAACAAATTTTTTTTAATTTCCGAAAATCATAAACAATCATATCGGTTACTTGGGTTTTTTAATTTTTTTATTTTTAATCTTTTTATAAAGAAAAAAACTAATTTTTTTTTCTTAATAGTCTTATGAACGTGGACTTGGCGCGATTTTTTTACAGTGAAACTGTTTTTGTTCGGATTATTTGTTTCTAATGATTTATTCATTCATTTTGACTTCTATAAAATCATTGCATATCTACAAGATTAACTCTCGTCATATAATTGTATTACTTTAGGTAGATAATTCCAATTATTTGCTCATTACTTATGTAATTAAGTAAGTTATTAAATATCTGCTTTGAATTATTTTTACTTATTACATGAAATATAAATATTTAAGTTCATTATATAATTTTCGTAAGCTGATTAACTAATTTTTGGATTAAATAATGGCAGAGTCTAAATAATGAACACAATGGTAATAATGATGCGATCATAATTGATAAAATACAATAATTATAATAAGAGCAATGATAAAATGAATTACTTATATGATTTGTATGCATATCTATAATACTAAAATAGCTTTAATTTAATACGGAAAAATTTTTTTTCTTAAGCCTTATCGACCTAATTTCTGTGAAGTTGTAAATAGTCAAAAAATGATATGTCATAAAGAAGTTTCACTTCTTACCTGTGCACTCTGGTACACACAGATATTTTTTTTATTGTTTTAATCGAAAGCTTATTATTTTTTCAATCAAATTCTATGAAAATAAAATTTTTTTTAAATCGTTAATTGCATTAAATTCTTAATCAATTACACGGCTGGTGGAATCTCCATTTATCTACCTGTAAAAATTACAATTTTAAAATCTAATTATTTAATTAAATATCCTGGAAACCTACTGTTTTTGAATATTTTTATTAATCATTAGGCTATGTCGATTGAATTTACAAATTTTTAGGAAGTTTTAAAAATTTGACTACTTCGCGTGGATCTCCTTAATTCAATAGAATTTTTTCTTGTGAAAAAATTCAAATATTAAAAGCGACCCTTAACGTTTCGATAAAAGACTGAAATGAAGAATTTTCTTTTTTGTATTTAGGAAGCGACTTTAAAAAGTTAAAATAAAATTCTGCTGGATAAGAAGAATCATATATATATGTATATGGTTTTTTTATTTCTTAACTTGGCTTTATTGCTTTTCACTTTAATCTGAAACTCTTGCCGATAAATCTAGAATCAAGAAGTAACTTTATTAAATTCTAGTGAAATGAACAAAAGACGATAAAAAAAAAATAAAAATACGAACAGTGCAACTATACATACTTTGGTGATAACTACTTAATTAAATTTATAATAAAATTGAATATTTAAAAGTGTCAGTGATTAAAAAAGTTTGTTATCAAGCTTATTAGCGAGTATATCGAGAAAATAAATGACTGGAAATATTAATTAATAAGTTGAATAGTAAAAAAAATGTATTTAATATTGTTATGTCATACTTATATGCTTTCAATTGTTCCGAAATGCCTTCGGGTTAATTAATACAGCAGTGAGACGGCAGAAAAAAATATATAGCCCAACAAAAAATAGTGTATTAATTTAATTGACTCTCGAGGCGTTTTTGCGGAACATTGAAAGATATTTTTTCTCTTTTTAATATTATACAAATAGATATATATGTTTATTGTGAAAATTTCGATGATAATAAAAAAAAAAGATAAAAAACTTTTTAAAATATGGTACTCGAGAGGGTAGAAGGCAAAAGTGCCGCAAGCAGTCCTTGGTAATAAGGATCGCTACGACGCTCGTTAAACTTGTAAGATTTATGTGCGATGAGATAACGTGCTTTTTAGATATTAGTAGTTAAATTATGCTAGTAAATTCAATTGAAAATTATATTTAATTGTTATTTAAACATGTTTGCAAATTATTCATATTCATTTTTTGTCATTCTAATAAGATAGATGTTTGCAATTCAATGATTTTATTGTGTTAAAAAATTTTTTGACATCAAATTTTAACTTGAATAATTTTTTAAGGAGTAAATTTATCAAAAAATGACTAAAGACTTTTTTTTTAAAGCGTTAAAATTTTAAAAGAATATTTTTCAGTTTGACAAAATGTTAATAAATTATAAAATTCTGAAGATAAATTTGAGGAAAAAAAAATTCAGTCCAATAAAGTATGATTAAATAATAAATAAATTGATTTGGTGGTTAGATTATAAATATTCCTGTTAATTAAGTCATAACTTAAAAAAAAAAATCTAAACTAAAAAAATGTGACATTGTTTGTATTTCATTCAAGTTTTGATAAATTTTTTTCCCTAAAAACCAATAGAGGCAGCGAATGTATGCTTGTTAATTATAACAATAGTTGAACACGGAGACATCAGCTTACTGCAGCGCCACCCATTACCCGTTGATTCATTTAATCAACATAGTCAAAAGCGGAAATTGTTCCGAGAGTAATAAAGGCAACGAGAAGTTAAAAAGAGAGTATAAAAATAAAGTAAAAATTTTATCTCGAAAGTTTGCACAGAAATTACCTTATTTTAAAATTTTCGAGCACGGTCCGCGCTAATAATGTTTTATGGCTCGTACAAGAGCCCCTTTTTATACTGAACATTAGTAGACTAGGAGACTAGTACGTGTCCTAGTCCACAAAAGAACCAAAATTCTCTACTATTATATTTAACGTCTCTCAGGATCAGAGCGGGAGTGATCAATAAAATCTGCTTCACCATCGATCGGTTAATTTGCCAAGCAATTAAAAAGTTTGCGGTGTCTCCAAGCTTCTTGAGTTCGAAATAACAGTTACAAATACGTTTGAGTGGTTTCAGTTCAGAAGTCCGTTCAATTCGTTTGTAGAAGTTGCTTACGATGTATACATCGAATTTATCAATTAGAATAACTCTTGCGGCAATCAAAAGTTTCATTGGAACTAAGTTCTCATTGAATGTTAATTCTACTTATTGTTAGTTGAGTACTTTCCGAAGTTTCATTGAAATAATTTATTTATAATTGTAATAAAGATACTGCTTTTTACAGTACGGAAACGTTTCAATTAGGTGCTTTAGGCTTATTGAAAAAATTAATACGAACGTTTTAATGTAAAGAAAAAAAAAAACACCCGGCATCAATTTAGTAGGCGTGCAACCTTGATACGGTTTTATCTTCTTATCAAACAGCAAATGAATAAATTACGATGACATCTCACGGATGTGGAGTGTAAAATAAATTAGCTTGAACATAATATATGGTATTATTTCTAGATATGACTTGTATGTTTAAGGAAAATATGTAATAATAATGGTATTATTGTTAGTTACAACACAATAGATTGGATAAACATCCTAACATAATTCCGTTGCACACAGGAGTTGATTGTCTAGACGTTGTTCATGCAGATGTATCTTATCTCCGAGACTATAGTTCAGCCTACGGTGCTCTTCATATGTTAAACCTATGTAAATGGATGCTTGATGTTAGCAACTCCCTGGCGATTTAAAGTAGCATCAAGAGTTAAAATACATCAAGAAAACTTTTACCTCAAACTCAGCGATGTTATAGCAACAAATGTCAAATACAGAAAGGCTTTTCTCGTTCACCACGCCGTTCTTCCAGAATAATCTTTAATAGTTTCTTGTTTCTTTTTTACTTTTCATGTTTTCAAATGTTCTTTTGATAGTTTCAAGACATCTCGATTTTATGCGTCTGAAAAAAATAAATATTTACACGGAAAGAAATACATTGCGGATATCACTATGTCACTATGGGTGTGAGCACCATACTGTATGGTTTAGAAGATTTTTCATTGGATAAAAAATCGTCAGCATAGATGATTTGGCTATGGTGGGAATAGTAACATCGACAATAGTTATAGCCGATGCGCCAATGTCACTATGGGCGTCAGCCCCATAGTGACTGGCGACATTCACGATGCTCCTAGCAGAACAGTCTATGCATTATTGTTATATCTCTTATGCTAATATTGGAGTTGTAACAAATTTAGTTTAATTAATTAAATAGGTTATGCACTGATAAAAGGATTTATTAACTATTAATAATTTAATTTATTTGAAAACAATTATTTAATTTATTAAATTTTAATAAATATTTTTCAACATTAAATAAATATTTATTTGGGAGGAAATTAGATTTATCAAAGGTTAATAAATATTTATTTATATTTAACGAATATTTATTAACAATTAATAAAGACTTTTAAGACTTTAAAATACCAAATTCTATCACAGCTCATAATTATCTTTTATATTTCAAAGTATTAAAAACGATAATTTATTTATTAAATTAATATCATGTATTTCAGTAGCTATAAGGTTATAAAAAGTGTCAAAAGAAAATTGCTATTTTTGCGTTTTATATTAAATAAATATTTTTCAACAGTTAACAAATATTCATTAACTATTAATAAATATTTATTAACGGTTAATAAATTGTACTAAACAAATTACTTATTAACTGTTAATAAATATTTTTTACCTGTTAACAAATATTTATTAAATCGTATGATGTTAAAAAATCATTTATTAACCGTCAATTAAGCTTATTAAATATAAAAAAATTCCTTTGCATGGCTGTGTATAGCTCCATATATGGTTATGTATAATTATATATGATTATATATAACCTAATATACAATTCTATATATAATCATGTATGATTATATATACTTATATATAATTATATATACTTATATATAATTAGATATGGGACTATGTATAATCTTGCATGGCTGTATATTGCTCCATATATAGTCATATATAATATATATGATTATATATGACCTCATATACAGTTCCATATATAATCATGTATGATTATATATAATTACATATGATTATATATAATTCTATATAACTATATATGTGATTCCATATATAATCATATATGATCATATACAATTATATATGATTATATAGAAACATTTTTTCTCGGGCTGACACCCGAGGCTTGGCCCGGGTCTAGCTTGAGACTTGGCTCAATGGTTCGATATTTCCAAATTGAGCCTTGGGAAGTTACTATCGGACCAAATATAAATTCAAAACTAGCTTGGTGCTTTAATTGAATCATAGAAAAATTTTTTTCAATGATAAAAAATATTAATTTTTTATGAAGAAAATCTAACGCTAAAAAATGCTTCAATTATTCATTATTTATAGTCACATTTTCTTAAATAATAGTAAGAACATTTCGTAAAAAAAAATTATTGAATGAAATTATACTAAGTAGTTACTTTTCTATAAATTAAAAGTGACAATTTCTTAATTTAGATGTACTGAATTATGATCATGTATTTATTTTTGGTAATAGAAAATTTAATTATTTCGTTAAAATCAAATGAATTAAAAAAAATACATTTCATAACTGTATTCTGTCAACAAATTATATTATCTGAACTATACAAAATTTTTAGCAGTTATAAGTTCAATTTTAATTATGGAATATCATGTAATAAAGCAAAATGACTGAGTGATGTTTAAGTAACTAAAACTAATCTGTTAGTGTTACTATGAAGTGCAGCGAAGTCAGTACAGTTCGAGACTTTCACGCGGGTGACCCAGGTTCGATTCCCATCGTGAGCAAAGATTTTTTCAAGGTAATCTGGTGTGATCGCGAGATACGATAACATAAAGCTGATAATAAACCGTAAAATCACGAATACAATTAAAATCAAATTTAATTTTTTAATAATGTTTGCATTTTTTTTAGTCCTGGCAAATTAGTTCCCCAAGGCTTGGTCCGAGCCCTGGGCCATTTGTTTCCCAAGACTCGGCCCAAGCCTTGTGTTTTGGTTTCCCAAGGCTTGGGGACATAGTTATCATCCTAGGCTTGGACCGAGCCTTGGCCCAATGTTTAGCCAAGGCTCGTGCCAAGCCTTACCCAAGGCTGGAGACGCTTGGCCCAGGCTTGGTCCAAGCCTTGTCCAGTTGTTCTTTCCTACCTGGGCATTGCGAGATGTGCGATGCAGTATGGGGCTGGCGGCAATGCTGTCACGTCAAACCTACTATGCGCCCGTGTAATAGACGCAACAATTCTGGTACTATACAGTATAGTAGATACTCCTATACTCATAGGAATTATAGCAATGCTCTGCAGCGACATAGGGATATCCGCAATGTATTTCTTTCCGTGTAGTAAGCAATGATTTTTTTTATCAAAAATTTAGTTTTATTAAATTAGCACTGAAAAAATCCACTCTGATAATTTAGATGAAAAATATGAAAATATACACAATAAGACAAACTATTGGTAACGTGATTGGTCAAATATATCATAAGTATGAAAATATAGATAATTCCATACTAAATTCACACGCGCGCTTGCGCGCGCAACGTATACTAGTACTTTTAAAAATTGCAAACATATTTTTATAAAATTTATATAAATTTTACGACAAAATTCGCAAAAAAGTTTGGAAAATCCAAAAGTGCACGCCTCATAATCTCATTTTTCACAATAAAATTGATTAAAATAAATGATCAAAAGCAAAATAATAAGAAACAGAAAACTCTGCTATGGTTTAGTAGCGCCATAACTCTAAGGTGAGAAAAAAAAATACTATATTAAAATGTATAGATAAATATACAAAAAAATCCACAGTCATAAATTAGTTTTTTATAAATAATAATTTAACGACAGTGAATTGAGCGCTCATATTAATTAAGAAAATCCGTCGTGTGTTACTTTAGATAATAAAAAAAAAAATTATTTCGGTACGATCATTCTTTCGACCAATTTCCCTGCCACATACACCCATCCGCATACACGGACGTCCAGAAAAGATTATGTTTAATATTATTATTTCCTATGTTAAACAAAAAAATTGTTATTGAAATATATTTTATGTGCTTGACGAATTATTTGACTTGATATAAGTGTACTCATATTAATCTGTAAGTGCGATATAAATAACAAAAAATCAATTTCAGTTTCGAGAAAATTGCTTTTTTTGAAATGTCGAGAGTAGAGCACAACCTCAACGCTTCGCTTATGAGGCGTGCGATAAGCTTTAATTCTCACATCTTTATCTATATTATTAAGAGAATTAGGAAAATTTTGTGGCCAGTGTATCTATATAATAAAATGGGTTTTTATGGTTAAATTTGGTATCGTTGGAAAAGTCTTGACCGGAGTTATGTCTTTTCATGATTTCTTATCATTCTCACCAATAATCAATTTATGTTGATAAGTATTTAGGCTGCATTCGGAAATGCTCTATCTATAGATATATAATTAAGAAATGAGCTTGTATCTTGTCAACTATTGACATTTTTAAAGATATAAGCTCATCCCGATGTTACACTCATCAAGACCTTTCATTTGAGTACCCACATCATTTTTTCATATATTTCATATATTTATGTATATTTATATATGACAAATATATAAAAAATGCATGTGGGTACTCAAATGAAAGCTCTTGATAAGTGTAACACCGGAATGAGCTTATATATTTAAAAACTTCAATATTTAAAAAAGTACAGTGCAATTTAACAAAAGTTATTTGATAAAGCAAAATTTCTTATTTATAGTTCACAAGTCACGGCATTCCCATAATGACTGCAAGATTGCTAGTAATTTAAAAAAATTTTTGAGAACAACAAAAATTATTCTTTTTAATTTCAAACTTATATTTTTATTTAACTAAGTTTCATCCCAATTGTTTTTTAAAATATCTACAAAGGCTAAATTAGTTACTTAAAGCAACCACCTTAACAGCAGAATATCCACATGTGCCGTTGGTATTAAATCGTCTTACCTCAACCGCTCGAGACGTATAAACTCAAAGTTTTAATACCGGTAATTATGAGAAGTAAAGTAGGTAACATAGTCTGAAACATGATTTCAGACTTAAGATGACGTTAGCCAACTTTACTTTCATCCGGAATTATCTTCATTATTTGCAGTACATAATACTATTATGTACTTTGTTTCAGAGTTAACGTGAATTACTTTCACTAATTACAACAATTTCATAATACATATAATATATATTTGTTTTCGAGGGTAAAAAAAATTTTTCACCCGTAATTAATAACAGAAATTTTTCTACAGACAGACAAATAGTTAAATAAATCCTCGAACATGTTAATAACAAGAAATAAGTTCCGGTTAATTTATTAACATCTTTAAAATTCTTTCTCAGCGCATAACCCCGGAATTAATATGAATAAATTAACGGAATTAATTGCCAAGAAAAAGTTGGATCAACAGGGAACAGCGAGGGTGAATCATAAACTAGGAGTCTCGAAATAATTCAAGAACTACCACCCAGGGTGAGACTTTGAAATTATTTATTAACTAATTACTTACCGAGTAACTTTTTCCAGCTTACCGCTAAAATAATCTCCGTCAATTTTTTTTTTTTTTTTTTCAATTAATTTAATTTCCTAAGAATACATTTTTAAGATAAACAGAAAAATAATTAGTCTAGTAAGTGCCGCCGTATGCCTCTCATAAGACGTGTTCAGCAAACATAGACATATTCAAGCTGGATCTTCATTTAGCGAGAGTGTTAATTGCACTTGTATATATGCTACTCGTTAATTTCTAACATCCTCTTGTAAACAGGTGTCGCAGACAGCTCCGGATTGATTTGAGAACCAGGAGCGTGAACAGGTTACGCAGGAACAGGAAGGAAGACAGAGATGGGATGAGACGAGGCAAGGAAATAACCATGTGATGTAGATGTCTGTTCGCATCTGCAGAGTCGCGCCAAAGCGGATATAACTGAATGGAGAAAATCTAACGAGAGTACTCTCTCATATGAGTACCTTACTACCGTACGCAGAGTATATAGATATAGATATAGATTTTTTATATATTATACACCCGGCACCCAGTAAGAGAAAGTCGCGATGCAGAATAAGAACGACGGACGGACGAGATACCTCGAGGCTCCTCTGTAGAGGCTGAGGGAGTCGTGGAATTCACCCTTCGCGCAAAGACTCTTCTGGAATCGCAGGGTATGTATAGTACTGGAGCCTTCTCTAAACGCCGTAATTGGAGCCGACTCTTTACTTTTCTACTCTATTTTTTACATCCTCTTTCTTTTATTATCAGCCTCTCGCTCCTTTTTCTTCTTTCTCTAAGCTTTATCACCGCATACAAATACATGTCTTAAACATAAGTATGCGCGAAAGCATCGACCCTTTTTGCTTTCTTTTCGTTTTCTACTCTCTACTCTCGGTACTGTAATGTCAGAGCTGAGCGCGACGTCTGATGTCGAGACGTCGTGGTTGTACTGTAAAAAGTAGTGTCGTTCAGACTACTCTCATTTCATTTATTCTTTATGTATTTTTGTATTCATGGAATGAAACTCCTAACTTTACGCCTGGATTAATTCATCCGCGACTTGAATTATATCCAGTTGCTTTTGATTTTATCGTTTATTACTTATGTTTATTTTTAACAACGATATATTACGTGAACTTTTAGTGGAAGACTTTTCCTGAAATGGTTAACCTTACTTTTAAAGTTAACTTTGTTTTTCGTTATCTCAAGCACTAAATATGCTTTATATGTTTGTCTTCTTTTCTGAGTTTAAAGGTTATCATTTTTCATAAGTTTTTTTTTGTATAGATCATTAAATAATTTTATCATTTTGGAGTTTTGATATTATTTTATTTAAACTTTCAAGAGTACAAATACAACTTTTTTTTTCCTCTTAAAATATGGTCCAAAAGTTTTTTACTTGTCGCTTTTTTTTTTATTAATATGATCCAAAAAAAATTATATTTTATTTTTGACAAATTCATGAGAAGGATAAATTATAAAAACTAGCAACCTCGCAGTCACCATGTGACTGCCGTGATTTGTGAACTATAAATAAATAAAATTTTGCTTTATTAAATTAATGACTTTTGTTAAATTGCACTGTACTTTTTTAACTATTAACGTTTTTAAAGATATAAGTTCATCCCGATGTTACACTCATCAAGATCTTTCATTTGAGTACCTACATGCATTTTGATATATATTTTATATATACATTTATATTAGGGTGTGCCAATAAAATGTAACTTCCTTGATGGACCTCTTAAAATTGGAATTTTGAGTTCCGCTTTTAACAGGAGTTGTGTTTGGGCATTTATTGACATATTTTGAGCGTTAAGGATTTATTTGATTTTCATATAATTTTTTAACAGGAGTTTTGTTCGGCCAAATTTTGAAATTTTGAAATTTCAGGAAAAATACCTAAACAAAACTCCTGTTCAGGAGTTGTGTTTGGGCATTTATTGACATATTTTGAGCGTTAAGGATTTATTTGATTTTCATATAATTTTTTAACAGGAGTTTTGTTCGGCCAAATTTTGAAATTTTGAAATTTCAGGAAAAATACCTAAACAAAACTCCTGTTAAAAAATTCTATAAAAATTAAGTAAATTCTTAACGCTCAAAATATGTCAGAAAATGCCCAAACACAACTCCTGTTACTTAAAAGCGGAACTCAAAATTCCAATTTTAAGAGGTCCATAAAGGAAGTTAAATTTTGGCTCACTCTAATATAATATGAAAAATTGATGTAGGTACTTAAATGAAAGGTCTTGATGAGTGTAACATCGGAATGAACTTATATATTTAAGAATGTCAATAGTTCACAAGATATAAGATCATTTCTTAGTTATGTATCTAGAGATAGAACATTTTCGAATGCAGCTTAAATACTTATCATCATAAATTGACTATTGGTGAAAATGATATGAAACCATGAAAAGGCACAACTACAGATCAAGATTTTTCCAACGGTACCATATTTAACCGTAAAAATCCATTTTATCATATAAATACACTGGCCCCAAAATTTTGCTTATTCTCTTAATAATATAAATGATAAAAAAGTACATTTAAAAAGAAGTTCGAATTTTGAATAAATAAATTTTCAAAACTAAATTAAATATTTTATGAAGAAATTTCCTGTTTAAAAAAATCATTTGACTTTTTATAAAAATAGTAGATATCGTATACTTATAATATTATCATGAATATGGTAATGAAGTTAATGTCTCGGACAAATAACTTGACCAATGGTTTGAAATAAATAAAAAATAAAATTATCCAAAATAAAAGTAAAAAATATCCCGAAAGGTTATTGTCCATGAAATTTAGCGGTAAGATCTAGGAAAAGCCTGTGTCACATTATCATTTGACGGCGATTATCGGGTAAAAATAAAAAAATAAGGGTTCTTGCCTCGTTTCGATCCTCGAATAGCTCGAGCTGAAAATGCGAATTTTGTTATTTTATTTAGTCTCTTTTTCGTTCCTTTTTGTCTTTTGCTGGCATTATCTTGGCTCCATTGACCGGTATCGCAATGATTATTATTGCCCATAAAGTTCTATTGTCTCAAAACGTCCACTGAGCGACATTGTCTCTATTGTGGTTCTAAGAGCATTTTCTTATAGTTCACCCTCCTTTACTTATTCGCTTCATTTTTTTACTTTTTCAACGAGCTGAAATATAATACACAAGCATCTACATTTATATATACAACATACATTTATGTATATGTTCATAAAAATTTGTATGTACAGTCTATGTAATGGGTGTACTTTTATTTATTATTTAGCAGCAAGAAACATTTAGCACTCAAATAAAAAGACATTTATTTAAAAATTTAACATTTTATTTATAAATAACTTAATGTTAAAAGTGCGAGGTATGGTATCAATCAAGTCGATGCAATTGCAACGTTATTAGATTCACATTGATATAATCATAAGAAAAGATCAATCAGAAACATCAAAGATAAAACTTTAATTTGAGTTTTTATATGAATATCAAACAGAACGATTTTTATGTAATAAACTTTTTTTTATTTTATTTCAAGAGTTAAAGGTACGATTTCAATCATAATGATAATCATAAGGCAATTTTTTCCAAATAATAAAAAAAAAATAAGTCAAGTTCAACAAACTTTGTGACAATATTACAGAAGTGATAAAAGAACGAACACTTTACTACGTCTATTTTTTAATAATAACTAGCGTAAAAATAGATCAATTCAGATTTACATAGAAGTAGAAAAAGTTTTTCGATATTACTTCGAGAGAAAAAGTAACTTTAGTGAATATATCAGATATTATTCGATTCAAAATTTTTACATTGTTTTATTTGAACATTTTTCGATTTCTATATAATTTATTTATTCATAGAAAAAATTCCTCGGTTAGAAATTAATAAAATTAAAGAAAAATTTCGGAGAAAAATTTATTTCGTGCATATGCGACCCCGGCAAGTTTTGCAGGGATACTCATCGTCTGTCTGCATCCTCTCGACTCTGTCTCGAGCACGCGCAACACCTTTGCGCGGCCTACCCTTTACTTTATTTTTTTTTATCTTATTTCTGGCTTTTCACGCCTTTTCCTTCTTCACGTTCTTGAGCTTTAAATATTTTCAAATAAATTTTCTTGGTAGGTAAATTAGCAGACAACCAATAATTTGATAGAGACACTAGTCTGGTCGGCCCGAGACCGCAGAACCATTGATTGCAATTGCTGCGAGCCGATAAGCTATTTTACTCCATAAATTGAAGATTAATGGAAAGTTAACGAGCTTTCAGAGGACGGGCACTAACGAGCTGACAACGATCAGACCAATTCATTGAAACGTCGTTAACTTTGTTTTACGTTGTTGTTCTGTAATAAAGCGGATCAATTTTTAGTGATGCTTTTCAATTTATATTATAGGCAGAGCAGATATATAAATTACAATATTAATAAACTTTTTATTAACTTTTATTTGTTTAGTTAAATCAGCAGGTTGTTTTATTAACAAGATAAATTTCGATACGTTGTATCAAATTATGCCCACGAAGTTGTTTTCCGGTGATGGCTTCGACTTTAGGGAATTCACTGTAATCAACAATGGTATTATATGTTTTCGTTGTTGTGAAATGTTCAAATAGTAAATATCTACAGCATGGAATTTACAATATTCAAACAGGAAGTTAGTAACTTTGGTTTTGCTGTTTAGTTTGTTTTGGAGCAATTAGTTAGAATAAAATCAATGTAAATTTGACTTTTTGTTGTGAAATAAAGTGTTCAATTTTTTATTTGAAGGTTTATTTTGTTAAAATATTTACTTCAAATCGTTAAAAATTCATACATTAAAACAAAAGAAATTAACTTGATTTAAACGAAAAAATATTGAATTAACTAAAATTTACATAAATTACGATCAAATTCTTGCTGTAAAATTTTTTTTCCTTAATTTAAGATAATTAAACTCTTAAAAATGATTTTCTTTATTCAAGAGTTGTTTTCTTGAATTAATTGAATTTTTTTTATGCACAAAATTTCATAATATGACATTCTTAAAATTATTTTTAGATCTCATGTAAAAAAACAAAAATTCAGTGGAAAAATTAATTAAAAAAAAAATAAAATTAGCTAATTGAATGTTTTAATATTGAAAATTTCTCTCTACATAAAAAAAAAATATCTTTTATTTTTATTTAACATGATATACATTTGGTTTACCACAGTCTCTCGGTTTCAAGCATGAACGTGGAAACTAGAAGAATACAAACAAAATTTTAGCGTAACCTGATTTATAGTCTCAGTAGCCAGCAGTTTATGAAAGTCGCCTGAAAAAAAGAGCCAATGTATATAGAACAACTCACCTATGATCTATCTACCATTCGCTCAGTTTAGTAAGCTGTGGTTTTACTCGAGAAATTAATTTTTGAAATGAAATTGAACAAAATGATAATGTTAACAATTTTATTTCAATAATAAAATTATTCAAGTAAAATGCCAGAGAGTAAAAAAATTCAATTAAATTTTTTCTTTATATTCAGGTTAAAAGGTTGTGAAATTTTGTTATGACTGCAAAGCAATTAAATTTTGGTGTACACAATATTCGCAGTATATTTCTCGTCTATATCATAGCGAAGTTTTGTACACAGGATCTAATTTGAGACTCACTCATAGCAAAGTGCCTTAAGCACACTCGTGACAATAACAGACTGCGAATGTTATTTACAATCAGTATTGCATTTGTGTTTCGATACACTCGCTAACAGTCACAATTAAAATAAACTACAATATATTTTTTATGTTTTATACTCTCATCCAGTTTAACTTTTTCTGCTGAAAGAAATATAATTAAATATATTTTATTTTTAAAACATTATTAATGTACTATTGTTAGTTTTTATATTTTGTTTAATACAAACTATTAAATAAAAAAAATATGTGTGTGTACCAAAGTACACAGGTAAGAAGTGAAACTTCTTTATGACATATCATTTTTTGTCCATTTACAACTTCATAGAATTTGGTCGATAAGGCTTAAGAAAAAAAAATTTTCCGTATTAAATTAGAGCTATTTTAGTATTATAGATATGCATACAAATAATATGAGTAATTCATTTTATCATCGCTCTTATTATAATAATTGTATTTTATCAATTATGATCACATCATTATTACCATTGTGTTCATTATTTAGACTCTGCCATTGTTTAATCCAAAAATTAGTTAATCAGCTTACGAAAATTATGTAATGAACTTAAATATTTATATTTCATGTAATAAGTAAAAATAATTCAAAGCAGATATTTAATAACTTACTTAATTACACAAGTAATAAGTAAATAATTGGAATTATCTACTTAAAGTAATACAATTATATGACGACAGTTAATCTTGTAGATATGCAATGATTTTATAGAATTCAAAATGAATGAATTAGAAACAAATAATTAAAAAAGATGTACGTATACATATTTTGAATTTCTAATTGTGTTTTATTTTATTTTTAAATTACTATTTAATTCGTTTTTTTAATTGTTTTTAGAATTAATAATATTTACTAGATTTACTCTTTACGTCGTTATATTGAACTTTTATAAAAAAAACAACATGGCGCGTAACCGAAAATCGTGACGATTTTTTTTTACATTGCTATAAAATTTCTCTCATATGTCGATAAATGTGTAACAGCATCACTTGGCAAATTAACTTAATGGTGTTAATTATGTGCAATTGCTACAACTTTTATAATAATAATAATAATTATTATTATTATTATTAATATTATTATTTTTTCTTTTTACTTTATCAATTAATATTATTTTTTGTTTTTGTTGCAATTGTTAACACATCAATGGTCTACTCATTTAGCAATCTATCTATTAAATTTATAATTAAGATTCATATTAATATTCTATTAAATATGAAATCACTATGCTAGCTGTAAGTAATCTTGTTATAAATCAAAAATGGTTTTTTTATATACTAACTCTTGTATTATTAACCCTGTTAATGGCCCCTTGGCTATTGGGTTTGTTTATTTAAATGAATAAATAAATAAATAAAGAAGTTTCACATCAATAAACACTTTTATTGTGAACTTTATTTAATCTTAAATGTTCTAATAACAATCTAATACTTCTTCAGATAATTAACACGTATAAAAAATGTAATAATCAGAAAGATAATATAATGTGAGCTGTTAGCTCTCTGAAAACAGAACAAAAAGTGATATTAATAATAATAATAATAATAATGACTCAGTCTGTTGCTGTCTGTCTTGAATGTAATTATTGTAATTTTATAACTTATTATTGTTGACTAATTTGTTTAAATGGAATGGAAATTGACTAAGTTTTCTTAATATTATGGTTACCACTTGTTCAACTTTATTTATATATTAAGTTTATTTAATATTTAAATTTTGCCTGATGAAGTTGTGAAATACAACGAAACGTTGCAACATTTAAAAAAATTTGACACTGAGTTATTTTTTATAGTCCAAGTTCCTGATAATTTTCATTATTGAATAATAATAACATAGAGGTAACTAAGCGACGCCTATCAACTATTTAGAAACGATCAAATCGCCTCTCAGCTCCTCAATTCAATATAGATGGCGTAGATGAATATAAATATGATTTTTTTATTAATTGGTGCATAGTAATTGCTCATTTATCATAATTAAGTTTTGTTCATAATAATATTTACAAACCAAACTATCCTAATTAAACAAGTATTCAAAGGATAGAGGAAATAGAAGGATGAAGGTATGACCCCGGACCGTATTAAATGTTATGAATATACTTACACATTCACAAATATACTTACAAGGTATAGTACTCATGAGTTATGAGAAGTAATAACAATAATTAATAGACATTAAACTGGTTTGTTAGCCAATAAATTTTGATCCTTGAATTGAAAAATTATTTTCACACAAAATCGTGTTCTTTGTAATTTTTTATCCAGTTCAAAGGCGGTTCTGTAACAAGAAAAATGATAATAATGATTAAATATTTTGATAAAAATAAAAAAAAGGAGAAATATAATTAAAGCTTTCATTAAACAAAATGACAGTGACAAAAAATGTGAATAGTCAGCTTGAATGAGCAGAAAAGTTCATTCCGACGAAATTTACGATTTAAAATGTCGATTTGAAATAGTCTGAGGCATTGTTCGGTATGATCCCACTTTGAAAGCAGAGATTACACTCCAGGATGTCACTTGACTTTTCATTGTATTCGACACTAAATTGGGATACGAATAATGTATATATACATGCAAGCGCGTCATGCACTTTTGAACCGTTCTCACTCATTATATTTTATGAACATTTCAATTCATAGTAAGGTATTTGAACAAATGAACGATTCAGCGGTATTAAAACTGAAATTTGTAATAAAACAATGTCAAGCGATACTTTTAAAAATAGTAATAATAATAATAATTGTCATTTTGGGTAAAAAGGTCCTCAATAAAAATTAAAAAATGACAAGCGTGAGATACAAGCTTGATAATTTTAAAATAATCAAAGCGGAACGCTATTGGAAAAAATAAAATAAAATTTAATTTTTTATTCAAAATAAATTTAATTAATTGTTAATTTATTTTTAATTAAATTAAAGCACTGGTATTTATACACAAGTATCGAAAAATTAAATTATACTCATAATTGATTCACAAAAATAAAAAAATTTTATTAAATTATTGAATTGAAAAAAAAAAAAAAAAAAAAAAAATTTATACTATTTTATAAAAAAAAAAAGGTAAGAGAAAAAATGTTGACTAAAATAAAAAAATAGAATTTAAAACTGAACTGTTATTCAAAAACTAAATTAGGAACACAGACGCGAAGCTTTTTTTTACAATGTTAAAAAAGAAGCAATATCTTTGTCACTTTACAGCTGCTCGTGTAGTCTCGAAGTAAATGAAGTGAAGTCGATGAAAGCCAGGATAGAACTGAGCTCCGGTATATAAGATATTGATTTTTTGAGAAAATTGCTCAGAGCTATAGCTTGATCGACCTCGCGCAATTTTCGTAATTCCCTCAATTTATATAATACCATAATGACGGAAAATGATTTTTATATGCGCCTGCATGTCATCTAAACGGTTAAAAGAAACTTTGTAGCATTATAAAAATTGTCCCTGCAAGTTATCGCCCATTATCCACTTATAAATTTTACTGAAAGAAGAAACTTATTTTTTATATTCGATGTTCTGAGTCACGAACTTGGAGTGGGGGAAGAACAAAGCTCAGTTGTTCAGCAGGCACTGCTTCTTCAAGAATAATATTATATGATATAACCAATGATTTTCCTGGCTTCAATCGCTTCTATGATACTCATATTACATTTTATACTTGTATAAAATTTCATTTGTTTCTTATGATAAAAAATAAGACATATTAGTAATTTTTTCATCACAAATTTTTCTAAAAATATTTTTTGACATGGTCAATTTTCATATCGAACCAAAACTGCTCAAATCAATATCAGGTTAAACATAACAATAAAAAATAAGTTATTATAATAATTTTTCATTTTTTCTAACAATATATCCATCAATTAACGTGTCATAGAACAAAAATTAGCATAGTAGTTTCTTTTTCTAAAAGCTAACTAGAAATAAGCTCTGAAGGAAAGTGAAAGGAATAATTATTTATTTTATATCAATACCTTAAACTTAACATTCTTCTAGGGAGACGATTTAGCGATCATACGCCATCTATCGGATCTTTTTAACACTATCTTAGATTAAAAAGTAATGTAGGGACATATCAAACCATATTTAGTTTGAAATGGATATATTAAGCCAAATATACCTAATCTATATTATTAAGAGGATAAACAAAATTTTGTGGCCAGTGTATTTATATAATAAAATGGGTTTTTATGGTTAAATTTGGTATCGTTGGAAAAGTGTTGACTTGGAGTAATGCCTTTTCATAGTTTCATATCATTTTCACCAATAGTCAATTTATGATGATAAGTATTTAGGCTGCATTCAAAAATGCTTTATCTCTAGATACATAACTGAGAAATAACCTCTTACACTCATCAAGACCTTTCATTTGAGTACTCAGATCAATTTTTTATATATTTATATGTATTATACAATCATGGTCATTAATTTAAGTATGTTTTTAACTCTATATTTGGACATCAGTTGATAATGTCATTTGTAAAATTAGTCGCTAATAAGAAATTGTTGGATTTATAGGGATAATCGTGATAAATAAATAATTTAATTAAACGCAATATGTATATTATAGTTAAAATAATCTCTTTATTTAAGAGATCGTGTTGAAAGAAATTGGTCTTTACGTTTCAAAGGTTTTGCTTAGACTAACTTATATCTTAGTAACTATTTAATACTGAGGTCTAGTAACCTCTCCTTATTTTCCTTAAAGTAAACTTAAACTATATATAAAAAATTACTTTCAACTAAGACATAAATATATATGTATAGCTAGTACTTTAACGGGTAACAAAAAGGTCCTCTTAACTGACCCAAGTTCCCAGAGTCATAAAATTCATTTCTTACAGGCTTACATAAACATCCTGCATGCACATGTTTGAAAACAAGGTTTTCCAAATATTACAAAATAGAGAGAAATACTCTCGCTTACACAAAGAGTATTTTCACTAAAGAAATATTTTAAACTAAATTCATTTTTGAATCAGAGAATTCAACAGAAATGATATTAATAAAATTAGCGAAATGGAAATTTCACCAACTATAAATTCAGTCATTTTTAAAATAGCGAAAAACAAAAATCTGTAGCTACGTGAATTTAGCCAATTCTTACTACAGAAACTTATAAAATTAGCCGATTGTAAACTTTACGAATTGTAAAATTAGCCGTTTTTAAACTTCTTATAACTTTTGAATGGGTCGGTCGAATCTGCTCTAATTTTCAGAAAAACTAAATTTATGAAAGTCCTTTTAGATGCCTCAAATCGTTTTTTGATCCGTCGATCCATTCAAGAATTACGAGAGATTTAGAAACAGATAATTTTACAATTCACAAAGTTTACAATCGGGTAATTTTATAAGTTTCTGCAGTAAGAATTGGCTAAATTCACAT
>CAJNRD030001124.1:24036112-24051994 GCA_905319865.3 Cotesia congregata
AATTAGCGAAATGGAAATTTCACCAAGTATAAATTCAGTCATTTATAAAATAGCGAAAAACAATAATTTGTGGCTATGTGAATTTAGCCAATTCTTACTACAGAAACTTATAAAATTAGCCGATTTTAAACTTTACGAATTGTAAAATTAGCCGTTTTTAAACTTCTTATAACTTTTGAATGGGTCGGTCGAATCTGCTCTAATTTTCAGAAAAACTAAATTTATGAAAGTACTTTTAGATGCCTCAAATCGTTTTTTGATCCGTCGATCCATTCAAGAATTACGAGAGATTTAGAAACGGCTAATTTTACAATTCACAAAGTTTACAATCGGCTAATTTTATAAGTTTCTGTAGTAAGAATTGGCTAAATTCACATAGCCACAAATTTTTATTTTTCGCTATTTTATAAATGACCGAATTTATATTTGGTGAAATTTCCAATTCGCTAATTTCATTAATATCATTTTTTATTTGCGACTAATTTTACAAATGACATCAATTAATTTTCAAATTTATAGTATATAAACGTTCGAGTTTATAAATGGCTATTTTGCAGTAAACTTAAAAACATACTTAAATTAATGTCCACGATTATATGTACCTTATATGTATATATGAAAAATATATCAAAATGCATGTGGGTACTCAAATGAAAGCTCTTGATGAGTGTAACATTTGGATGAGTTTATATCTTTAAAAACATCAATATTCAAGAAAGTACTTTGCAATTTAATATAATTAAGAAACGACTTGTATCTTGTGAACTATTGACATTTTTAAAGATATAAGCTCACCCCGATGTTATATTCATCAAGACCTTTTATTTAAGTACCCACATCAATTTTTCATATATTTATATATATATTATATATGTATATATGAAAAATATATTAAAATGCATGTGGGTACTCAAATGAAAGCTCTTGATGAATGTAACATCGGGATGAGCTTATATCTTTAAAAATGTCAATAGTTAACAAAGTACAGTGCAATTTAATAAAAGTCATTATTTAATAAAGCAAAATTTTATTTACTTATAGTTCACAAGCCACGGCAGTCACATAGTGACTGCAAGGTTGCTAGTTTTCATTGAAAACATATCAACATTGATAGTTAGTCATATCAGAAAAATTTTTTACATAAGTAAGTCAGTTTTCATAAACATCTTGGATAGTTAAAATTTTGTAATATCCTATCAATAAATTTTTTCCATAATAAAAAACTTGATTTAAAAATTTATCATAAAAATTAACTTATGACAATTTTTTCAATGGAACTTAAACCTGAAAAATTTAAGTTAAACCATACTTTTGATTTTAGATTTCACGCTCGAGTTTAAGGATAACACTTAACTCTGGGCGCAACAATATAGTGTTCCTGAAATTAATTGAGGCATCATATTCTCGAACTTATTGCGTCTCCTCGACATGCAATATCTAAACAGATTGTAGAACAATGAAACTCTCGAGAAGCTCATCAAGGGATCCCATTTAAACCTCATTCATTTGTAGAAAGCGTAAATCGCTCTGCACGTAGTATAGTATAGTCGTGTGTCACAAACATACAATTTGACATTCCTACTACAAACAAATAGTTTGCGCCTTTAAATATACAGAACTCACAGACAGACTGCTATCCTGTCTTCTGGTATTCGGTTACGTAGAAGAGGGAGCTAGAAAGTAGAAAGCTCTAAGTAAAAGCCATCACACTGATGGGCTTTCCGGGCTCTCTACAGAGAAACTGAACTTGTCATTCGTTCGCCACGCGCCTTCGTCTATTATTTAACATTCTTTATAATAGTCTTGCACAACTCTCATTCTCTCATTTCCTCTCTAATTTTGTCTTCCCTCCTACATTATCACTCTCATTCATTCTCATTTATTCTCTTCCTTCACCAACTTATTGTTGCCCGAATTCACGCATTCCACGTCACACACCCACACTCACACACATCCAGACCCCAAGCCCGGGAAAATACTAGAAACTTGATACATAACAGTAACTTTGCTGTCGACCTTTTTTCCCGGTTGTAACCGTGACTTAACTTTAGAAGCAGAGTGTGCGAAAAATGCTTGAATGATCAACTCTGCTCCTGATGAAAAACTCCGGGGATACTTTGTATTCGATGCACATCTCAACGTGTAGATGCTCCGATGCTTTTGCATGCTTTCCAGATAAATTTAAACGTCAAAAATTCTTTGTTGGGTTCTTACACAATAGTTTCGATATATTGCTATAGATAACGTTTTTTGTGATTGTTGATAAGAGTTCAAAAGTATTCAAAAGAATTTTCTTGCTATTTCATTTTTTTATGCCATTATTTATTTTAGAAACGAGCTAGTGAAATTTAAAAAGTAAATATTTTTACACGGAAAAAAGTAAACTGTAATAAATAACAGTTGATTTATAATAAGTAATGATCAACTGCTAAAAATTACCATTTCAAACATTAAAATCGTGATTTTACTATTCACTTTATAATATTTCCCATTTAAACGTTACAATTTACTCTTACTCTTTACATGGAAGAAAATACTATTTCAAACAGTAATATTCGCTATGTAAATGTCTAAAATATTTAAGTATAATAATTAAGAATTCAGACTGATATTTATCATTTCGTACCTAAAAAATGATCTTATGATATGTAAAAAGTATAAAATAAAGTTAGTAAATTTGTAATACAAGTAACGTCAATATTTACAAAGTGAAATGGTAAATTTTAAACGCAACGCTAAAAATCAAACTGTAATTATTGACTTGCTTGAACTGGTAAAATGTATATTTTAAAAGGATAATTTTTACTGTTTGAAACTGTAATTTTTTAAGATTCAAGAGTCGTTATTTACTATAGTGACAGCTACTAATCACTTATTATGGATATTAAATTATAAATTGTGGCTTTTATACTTCTACATTAAGTTCTGTAATATTTATATTTTTGCCACGCCGATGTTCGCTTTACTGTTTGAAATTATAAAAATTAACCGGAATCCAAGTGAATATTACAGTTTACTTTTTTCCGTGTAAACATAAAATTTTTTTATCCTTTCCAAGAAGAGTATTCAATTAAATTCTTATATCGACACACAGAAAAAAAAGTCATCTTGACTCAAGAAAATCTTTTTCTTCAAAATTTACTTCTTGTTTCAAGTTCTTGTTTATTCTTGAACTAATAATGTCATATACTTATCCCAAGTAAATCTTTCTCTTGGTTTGGAAAGTAGCGCCAACGTTGGCGACGTGATTTTTTGGAACTAAACCGAGATTTTTTTTAATAAAAAATTAAATTTAAAAAAATAACCTTATGCATGATTTTTATTGTTTGTGTTCATTTAATTAGACATTTTTAATTAATTTTTAACTTGCTGATTTCCCATTATATTACTCTGCAGAGGTGTTAATAGTGTCAGCGGTTTCGGAGAAGATCGTGAATTTTTAATTAACCATTAAAGCCTTACAAACCTTTTTAATAAAATAAATCTCTTGAAATTTTGAATAAGAGTTTAGAAAAAAAATAAATGTGGTTAGAAAAATTGTTTTTTTTTTTTTAATTTATTCAAGTAATAATGGCTTGTGATGGTTTGCTAAGGTGATAATACTGGGTAATAGAGATATGTTTCTTTTGAGAAAAGGATAGCTTTGTATTCAAAGAGGAATAATAAATTATAAAAGAATATTGTTACGGTAAAGATGGTAGTGTAAAAAAAAATTGAACGACTCAGATTTCAGGAGGTTAGAAGCCAGAAGAGTATTGCAACATTAGACCGAAACGAGAGTTTCATTTTTCACCGCAAAAACCGAGACGAGCATGGAAGGAAGTATAAAACATGGCATTTAAAGTCAGCATAATTTCATCTCTGTAACCACACTAAACTTATCATTTTAAAATTGTTCTTTTTTTCATATAAAATTTTCAAGTATTTAAAAATTAAATTGTTTATTTTATTTCAAACTTATTTATAAATTATTACAATTTTTTAATAAAAAATTAATCATTTTACAAAAGAAACATTTTTTTACCTTCATGCTGCAATTTTGAATTTTATTTTATTGTCTTCAAGCTTTACAATTTGAATTTAACAACAAACTAAAGCGCTATTTTAAAAATGAATTTTTATTCTGGTCGTAATAGTTTAGCCGCACAAATTTACTCACAAAAAAAGACAATTTTTTCTACCGAATTCAGTAAACAAAGTTTATACCAGTCTGATCTGTTCATGTCGACGGTTGGATTAAAACTGATACTATAGCGCACTCTACTAAATTTTGGATCAATATTTGAAACATTAAAACAAACGAGTATTATTATGTCTCAAAACTTTATTAAATTGTAAAAAGTACAAAATTGCCCAATTAAATGTTGTTTTTATGAATTTTTTATGCAATAAGTACCATTTGATAGTAACAAACTTGAGAATAATTTTTTTGCCAGAAACGATTTGTAATCGGCTTATTTTGTTATTTATCGCCGTTTAACTTATATTCGACAATGACTCAAGACAGTATATCTAGTTACATAGAATACGAAAATTTTATAAAACTTATACTGACAATGCTCGGGTTAAAAACCTCGCCTAACGACCCCAATACTTTGTTACAACGTTCAATTCTTTATTTTCAAATGTCCATGTCTGTGTTACCAATGATTGGTATTTTTAATTTTTTGAAAAAATACATCACTAATGTTTTTTATCTAACTAGAGGCTTAAGTATAATCGTAAGTTTTTTAACAATTATTTTAAAAGTAAGTAAAAAATTTTACTTAAGCATTTTTTCACAAAAATTATACACAGTAAAAAATTTTGCGTCAAAAAACTTAATGTTAAAAATTTTTGTGTTAAATATTTAATTCAAAAAAGAGATCTTGATAAAAAAAACATTCAAAAAATTTTTTTTTCTTTAATCAATTCAAATTTAACAAAACAAAAAAGCTTTTGATTCTAAAAAAATAAACATTAAAGTTTGGTTTTAATTTTTTTTTTTAAGTGCAAAAATTAATTTTTATTCAGATAAAATTTAATTTTGTCAAATGAGAAATAAAAACATTTATAAATTAAAAGTTTTGGTACCTCAGCAGTTAAAAGTGTGCTCACCCATGCGTAAATAAACACTTGAGAAAATTTAGCCCCAGCGTATGTCGAAAATAAAATAATTCGGCTAACAGATATAGAAGTCATCTGACAAAAATAAATCCTTTGAAAATGATATTTATTAATACGTTCAAACACGTAATACTAATAACAATATTTTTACTTGGCTGAGCTGAAAAATAACGGCACACAAAATAATAGCATTTGTGCTCATCGTCCAAAGTATCACGGGACTGTAAATTCGTTGTAGCTTATTTTTGCAATATATCAACGTTTCGTAGTAGTTCATACACTCCCGTACCACAACGGCACTCGACTCTTTGCTCTGCTCATCAAAACCAATCATTCGCTGGGAAATTGCACGAAGAAGGCCGATCATTTGGAAAATGTAGTGTGTGTAGAGGTTGTCCACGCCGACTGTTATGCAGATTACACTTAAAACAGTCAACGACTCGTTGAGAAAATGGAGCTTAAAGCGAAAGCTATTTGGCGGAATGCTCCACCCGTAAACCGCCGGAAATGGCAACATATATTTTATGGGCTTCACTCCTTTAATTGCTTGGCTTATCATCCCAAGAGCGGGAATAATTATGTAAGACAGGCAAGAAATCGCGACGAATATCGACATTGTGTAAGACAGCCGTCGAAAAATTGTTACTTGCTTCAAAACTGGTTTCTTCAGTTTATTATTCGACAGAAATTTTTGGTAACTCGAGCCCAAAATTTCATTAAGCTCATTTACATCTTCGCGGTACACTATTATGCAAACTCCCTTAAAAAACAATTCCAAAAATTTTTAATTTTGGAGAACTAAATGTTACACAGTAAAAAATTTTGCGTCATTGCGTCAAAAAATTTTGTGTTAAATATTTAACACAAAATTTTTTGACGCAATGACGCAAAATTTTTTACTGTGTAACATTTAGTTCTCCAAAATTAAAAATTTTTGGAATTGTTTTTTAAGGGAGTTTGCATAATAGTGTACCGCGAAGATGTAAATGAGCTTAATGAAATTTTGGGCTCGAGTTACCAAAAATTTCTGTCGAATAATAAACTGAAGAAACCAGTTTTGAAGCAAGTAACAATTTTTCGACGGCTGTCTTACACAATGTCGATATTCGTCGCGATTTCTTGCCTGTCTTACATAATTATTCCCGCTCTTGGGATGATAAGCCAAGCAATTAAAGGAGTGAAGCCCATAAAATATATGTTGCCATTTCCGGCGGTTTACGGGTGGAGCATTCCGCCAAATAGCTTTCGCTTTAAGCTCCATTTTCTCAACGAGTCGTTGACTGTTTTAAGTGTAATCTGCATAACAGTCGGCGTGGACAACCTCTACACACACTACATTTTCCAAATGATCGGCCTTCTTCGTGCAATTTCCCAGCGAATGATTGGTTTTGATGAGCAGAGCAAAGAGTCGAGTGCCGTTGTGGTACGGGAGTGTATGAACTACTACGAAACGTTGATATATTGCAAAAATAAGCTACAACGAATTTACAGTCCCGTGATACTTTGGACGATGAGCACAAATGCTATTATTTTGTGTGCCGTTATTTTTCAGCTCAGCCAAGTAAAAATATTGTTATTAGTATTACGTGTTTGAACGTATTAATAAATATCATTTTCAAAGGATTTATTTTTGTCAGATGACTTCTATATCTGTTAGCCGAATTATTTTATTTTCGACATACGCTGGGGCTAAATTTTCTCAAGTGTTTATTTACGCATGGGTGAGCACACTTTTAACTGCTGAGGTACCAAAACTTTTAATTTATAAATGTTTTTATTTCTCATTTGACAAAATTAAATTTTATCTGAATAAAAATTAATTTTTGCACTTAAAAAAAAAAATTAAAACCAAACTTTAATGTTTATTTTTTTAGAATCAAAAGCTTTTTTGTTTTGTTAAATTTGAATTGATTAAAGAAAAAAAAATTTTTTGAATGTTTTTTTTATCAAGATCTCTTTTTTGAATTAAATTAATTTTTACTCTATAGATTATATTTTTAAATACTTGAGAAATAAAAACCAAATTTAACAAAAGCAAATTTGTTTGATAACTAAAAATTAACTTTTTATATTATCACAGAGTGATAAATGCAGAGACGCCATGTACGCGGCTAATTGGGTCGGTGACAAGCCTTTTATGCACTCGGTTATTATTATGCTATCACAACAGCCGCTTATACTGCAGGCTTGTAACTTCACAGTCGTTTCAATGGACGTATTTATGTCCGTAAGTTGATTTTTTATTATGATTCATTTTACATTACTAAACATTTACCTTATTTTAGGTTCTGAACACCACAATATCCTATTTTTTACTACTTAACACTTTTGCTGAGCAGTCTTAATTGTTAAAATACAATTTTTATAAATTGGAAAATAAGTAAAATATTTTCTGTACCAGTGAATATTTTAAAGTTATCTTGAAAATCATTCGTCTAAACTTGTTATAAAAGTTGACATTAACATAAATGTCAACGCTCACTTTTCATTAGTTTCGTAGTATTAACTAGTGAACAGTAAATCATTTCCATTTCATTTTTGTCAATGTATCTTTAATAAATTTTTTCACAATATCCAAATTTTTTCAAAAACTTACCTCTAATTTGTGTATTAAAAATTTTACTAAGAAAATTGTACAGTAAATTTTTGAAAAAAGAGAAATCAATAAAACGACACCAACAAAAAAAAATTACACTTCCCGATCTGTTAAAGAAGATGGTTGAATTTCGACTGGTACTCTAGCGCTCTCTATACTACGTTTCAATCAATATTTAACCGATTAAAACAAAATATTACGTTTCCTCTAAACTTATTTTATTAAATTGGCCAACAATATAACAAAATAATATAATTGCCCACTTAAAAATATATTCCCAGAACTTGTTCTTCCAAAGACTCAACAACATCATACAATATTCAGAGTAATTTTTGTCAAAAACTTTAAGAAATTATCTTATTTACCGTCACTTAATTGATACTCAGAAATGAGTAAAAGTAAATTAGCGGAGTACATAGCTTACGAAAACCTCATCAGATTATTACTGTCTACAATAGGACTATGGTCGCCAGAAGAATCATCTCTATTTTGTCGTTCAATAATTTACTTGCAGATGTCAACATGTATTTTACCTTTTATTGGAGTGTTCAATTTCTTCAGAACAAATTTTACAAATGTTTCTCTTGCGACCAAAAGTTTTAGTCTTCTGGCGAGTTACCTGACAGTTATCGTAAAAGTAAGTCCTGTTATTTTTTCAACAACATTTATTATCTTAAATACTTTTTTTCAAGGGATTTGCAATAGTCCTAAATCGAAAAGACGTAAAAGATTTGCGTAAAATGCTTGTCTCGCATTACAACAACCTGATCCGTGATCCAAAAATGACCAACATAGTATTGGACCAAATAACGACATTCCGACGGCTATCTTACGTCGCAATATTTTTCGTAGTTGTTGCTTGCATGTCTTACATAATAATTCCAATTATTTTCATAATTTCCCAATTAATTCGTGGAGCTGACCACATAAAATATATTCTCCCATTTCCGACAATTTATAATTGGGAAATACCCCCGAATGGATTTCGCTACCGAGTGCACTTTTTGACAGAGTCATTCGCCATTTTTAGTATAATTTTAATAACAATTGCCGTGGATAATTTGTACTCACTCCATGTTTTCCAAATTATTGGATTTTTGCGGGAAATATCTTACCGCATGAAGCACTTCCACGAAGACAATGACGACAAAGGATCTAGTGACCTGGTTGTTCGAAGGTGTGTTTTTCAGTACGGAATTTTAATAGCGTCATGTCGAAAGCTCCAGCGTATTTACGGACCCATCATCCTGTGGACAATGGGAACTAATGCTGTGATATTATGCGCTGTTACCTTCCAGCTCAGTCAAGTAAAGTATTTTTTATAATCACACACATATTACGGACACTTAGATACAATACTAAATAAATATGAGACATGTATTGTTTGTCAGATGAGTTCCATATCTATAGGAAGGATAATTCTATTTACAGCGTACGCAGGCGTTAAGTTGATTCAAGTATTTATTTACGCGTGGGCTGGTACGCGACTTACTGCCGAAGTAAGTCCAAAAATTTAATCATTCAATGCCATTTTACTCAAAAAGGTTCTTTTTATCGTCAATAGAGTGAAGATTGCAGAGCGGCATATTACGCTGCTAACTGGGTTGGAAACAAGAGCTTCATGCGGAACATTATCATCATGTTGGCCCAAAAACCCCTTATTTTGACGGCTTGCAATTATTCAATTGTTTCTGTTGAAATGTTTGGATCGGTAAGCACGCTAGATCTTTCATCTTATATTTTTAGATGTTTTTTTAAGTAATTTTTTTTTTTTCAAAGGTTTTAAATACTACAGCTTCGTACTTTTTACTTCTTAACACTTTTGATGAAGCATAAGTTATATATGTATCAAATTTATTCGAAATGGACAAATGTTATATATTTTAATAAAGTGTTATTTTCAATTTAATTCTTCTTTAGTCAATTATCAAGTCTTTTAAATAATTAATTTGATTGTGAAAATTAGAGATTGAAACTTGTGAAATATAAGGTTGAAAATTTGAACTTTTAATACAATTACACAGTAAAAAATTTTGCGTCATTGCGTCAAAAAATTTTGTGTTAAAAATTTTTGTCTTAAATATTTAACACTTTTTTGTGTTAATTTAACACTTTTCTGTGTTAATTTAACACAATAATATAAATGTAATATTTAACTGTAAATATTTAACAAAAAATTTTTTGACGCAATGACGCAAAATTTTTTACTGGGTAAGTTTAAAAATTTGACAATTTGTACTTACTCATATAATTTGGTGAAATCAAAAATATTTTTTTGAAAGTTCAAATTTTTGATTTAACTGTCAAAATTTCCAATGCATTGGAGAACTCCATGGAGAACTAATTTTTGGATATAATTATCAAAATTAATTTATTTTCACTCTCAAAATCTTTAATTTTAATATAATTGATTTTTAAATACTTTCAAAAGCACTAATAGCACTAAAAGCACGGAAACGTCAAACTAGTGACTAAAAGTATGAGCACGCTGTTTGGATTTTCGACAGTGCTGATGAAAGTGCGTCGCCAGTAAATTCATACATAATTTACAATAAATTGTAGTTAAATATAATGAAAAAATTGTTTTTTGTTGCAAGGCAGTTTGTATCCAAGTCTACCGCAAGGACGTTAACGATTTGCACGAATCACTCGATTCATACTACGACGAGCTGATAAAAAAGCCTAAATTATCGAACCTAGTTCAAAAAAAAAGTTGATTACCACAATTTTAACAAATTTTCAGAAAAATTTATAAATTTTGTAGAAAATTGTGGTATTCAATTTTTTTTTTTAAATTGTTCGTTTTTTTATGTAGTTTTCACAAAAAAAAATATATCAAAAAAAGATAAAATATAAATTTTATCCAAAAACATGAGAGCCAAAATTTTTTCCAACCTTAGAAGGCAAAAAAGCTATCGAAATCTTTATTTTTTTCTTTCACGATATTTTGTATCATAAATGTGCCGTAAAAACAAGCATTTTTTCAGTTAGATATGGCCAAAAATAGGGTGGACCCCACTTATATTTTTATCCTATTTTTTATCAGATTATTTTAAGACATAATTTTTATAGTTTTTGAACAAAATGAAAATTTTGTAGTGTTTCAAAGAATGTTTTTTTCTATTTATATATAATAGATATGTTTTTCCTGAAACTAGGCAACCACAATACCTATCACGGTAGCGATACTATCTGCAGAACACGCTGGGTTGAAATTAACCCAAGTTTTCCTCTACTCGTGGTCAGGAACACGAATAACCAGTGAGGTAACTAGCCGGTCTAATTATCATGTCATATACTCATTGATATAACATAAATTATGTGTGTCAATAAAAATGTAATTAAACTCGGGAATTTTCACTTCACTAGAGTGAAAAATTGCGGGTAGCAATTTACGACGGGAATTGGATTGGAAATAACCGATTAATAAAATCGTTAACTGTGATGCTCACGCAAAAACCACTGACGATAAGAGTATACAACTTTGCAGTTGTGTCTATTGATATGTTTCAAGCGGTAACTATAAATTTCATTTTTTATATTTTTATTTTGACACCCTAAAACTCTAACACACTGTTTTAGGTGATCAACACCACTATTTCGTACTACTTGTTACTAAAAACTTTTGAACCAGAAGTTTAATCAAATTATCACACGGAACATAACTAATAAAAAATGTCTAAAGTACATACTGTACATTTGTTTAAAAAAAAAATAAGTAAATATAAATATTTCAATAGTTTCAAAAAAATTGACTTCAATTTTTTGAGTTCATGTTTTGATCATAAAAATTGTAAACTTACTTTGACATTACGTTGGCTGATAATTAAAAGTGTGTACGTAGATAAATATTGCCTCAAAATATTTTATGTTAATTCAAAATAATTTTTTTGATCCAAAAAACACTTGTCAAAGCCGGCATCAACGTTATTTCCATACGATCTGGTCAAGTCGAAAGACGAAAGAAGACTGGCGACCCCACTGCAACAAAAGAAATAAAAAATCGATATAAAAACTATTACTGCAGTGATTGTTGCAATCAACAGTCATAGCCTACGAGTTTTTAATATTAAATGGACAATTAAGTTTGCGAGTACCCTTCTACCCGTTCATCCACATTAGTTTGGTGCCCATATGCTCTTAAACGGTTCTGAGCAAATCGTATTTTTAAAATTGCACTCTAAATTGGCTTTTTGAACTACACATTCATCAATTTCTGTCCATATCTCGAATCATGGTTCAAGACAAGCAGTTAGAGTTTGTTAAATTCAAAAACATAATGAGAAAACTTGTTTTTACTGTCGGCTTATGCACAAAAGAAGACTCCAGTTTTTTACACCGTTCATTACTTATCATTTATCTGTTGTTTTACGTAATCCCTGTTATCGGCGCATGTAACTTTCTTATCACTAACATTTCTAATATAAGTCTCGCAACCAGAACTGTGACCCAGCTGCTGGGATTTTTGACTGTTACTTTAAAAGTGTGTTACTTTCTCAAATGTTTTTTTGGAATTTAAAATTTTTTACGAAACCTTTGTGGTTATAATTCATTTTTAATAAGTTTTGAATGACCAGTGGTTCAAAAATTTTAAAATGATTAATAATCCCAAAATTTGGTTTATTAATGCCTTCAAAATATTTTTAATAAAAAGTTATCAATTTTTGTCGATCTAGAAATGTTTTTAAAAGAAGTTATAATTTCTTTTGAGAAGTCTTAAATAATCAGTGGTTCAAAAATTGCTGCTCAAAAAAATAAAAATAATTAATAATCCCAAAATTTGGCCTATTAATATCTTCAAAATATTTTTAATAGAAAGTTATTATTTTTTTTTCAATCTAAAAATGTTTTTCGAAGAGGTTATAATTTTTTTTGAGAAGCTTTGATTGATCAGTGGTTCAAAAATTGCTGCTCAAAAAATGTTAAATGATTAATAATCCCAAAATTTGGCCTATTAATGCCTTTAAAAAATTTTTAATAAAAAGTTATTATTTTTTGTCGATCTAAAAATGTTTTTTAAAGGAGTTATAATTTTTTTTGAGAAGCCTTAAATGATCAGTGGTTCAAAAATCGCTGCTCAAAAAATTTTAATTGATTAATAATCTAAAAATTTGGTTTATTAATACCTTCAAAATATTTTTAATAAAGAGTTATTATTTTTTTTTTTATTTAAAAATGTTTTTTCAAAGAATTATAACCACAAAAGATTGACTTTTTAATCAAAAGTATTTAAAAAAAATAAATTATGTTAAAAGGCAGCATGTTTCATAATCAACCGCAAAGATGCGGATGATCTACACTCGGTGCTAGATCTGTACTTTGAAAAACTACTGCAGTCGCGAAAAATGTCTAATATGGTGCTGGGTAAAGTCAGGACTTTTCGACGCTGGCCAACATTCATCACAACATTTGTCACAATTGTATGCATGTCTTATGCAATCATTCCGATCATTTCAATCGTAAAACAATTGCGACATCGAGTCTGGCCGATTCAGTACAATCTTCTCTATCTGACGATATATCCTATCAAAGCTCGCCGTAGCAGTTTGCTCTACAATTTTTATTTTTTTGACGAGTATGTAATGACTATAAGCATGATTTTTATTACTTCGAGTTTAGATTCGCTTTTCACGTATTATATTTTTCAATTGATTGGAATGTTGCGGGAAATTTCGTATCATATTTCAATAATCGATGATAAAAATGGTGAAATAATCGTACGTCAGTGTGTTGACAAGTATCAAGTGTTGCTAAAAGCTTGTAATCAATTGAGAAAAATTTATGGACCAATCATTTTGTGGACCATGAATGTCAACGCACTTATTCTTTGTGCTGCAATTTTTCAGCTATCTATTGTAAGTTACTTAGAAATTTTTTTTTAGAATAATACTCATTTTTTCATAAGAAAATTATTATATAATACTGTTTTATGTTTAGAACTACTTAAATCGTCTAGTGGATTTAAATTCAAATTTATTTATTATGAACTTACATGCCAAAAGTAATTTAATAGCTGTTATTATTAATTTTAATAACTCAATTTAACAAATTATTTGTTTTGTAATGCATAAATTCTGAAAAAAGCTAAAATGATTAGAAGGAATTTTTTTACAACTATATTTTATTATAAAAATGTCAATGAAAGTTTAAGTAATTGATAGGTGCTTTACAATTCATATATTTCACTTTTTCAAGGATCAAATTTTATAATTTTGAACTGACCAAAATTATTTAAATAGGCAAAAACGATACCAGTCATCTCGATGATTATATTCGCAGCGCACGCAAGTCTAAAATTGGTTCAAGTGTACGTCTATGCTTGGTCTGGTACACAGCTAACTATTGAGGTAATTAATCATACACAGTTAAAAATTTTGCGTCATTGCGTCAAAAAATTTAGTGTTAAAAATTTTTGTATTAAATATTTATTTATTCTGTTAAATCAACACAAAAAATTGTTAAATATTAAACATAGAAATTTTTAACACTAAATTTTTTGACACAATGACGCAAAACTTTTTACTGTGTAGTTATAATTTCAAAACAATCTTAAAAATTTCACTTGGTTCTTTAATTAGAGCGAAAAATTCAGAGAGAGTATCTACGCCGCTAATTGGGCTGGTAACGCGCGGCTAAAGTCTTCAATAATTATAATGTTAGCCCAAAAACCACTCATATTAACTGCCTGCGGCTTATTGAATGTGACTATTGAGATGTTCGTAAAAGTAAGTAGTAAGACAATTTTTAAAAGTTTCACAAATGTATAGAAAAAAATTTTTCAATCTATTTTAGACTTAAAAATTACTTAATAATTTGGCGCTTATACTTTACTTGAGTTTAAGGCTTGGTACTTCAATTATTTTTGCCCGAGTAATTTTTTTCTTTCTTTACAGGTCATAAATACTTCGGTATCTTACTTTTTGTTGTTGAAAACTTTTGACCAAAAAGTTTGACAGACTTTAACAAGCTCTTATTTTTCACTTACAATAATTTTATTTATAATATAAAATAATTTAACTACTGTGTAAAATAAAACTTTATTATTATTGAAATTATTATTATTTTTTATTTTTTGAAAAAATAATTTTGAACAGCACAAATAAAGCTGACCAATAAGAAAATTTTGCAAGATTCAAAGAAACTTTACTAAACGAACTGTCGCCATTAAAACAGACAGCAACTTTGCTTTATATACACCGATCTGCTCAGGTCGAAAGTTGCGTCAAGACTAATAACGTCCCTCTACAATGTATAAAATAAAAAATCGATATAAAAACTATTATTGCAACTATGTTGCAATCAGCGGTCATATATTTCAGAGAGTTTTTAATATTAAATGGACAATTAAATTTGTGAGCGACCTCTCTTACTCGTTAACCTGACAATAATTTGAAGTTGACAAGTTTCAACGACTCTTATTAAACTGTGCTTGTACTTTCTCCCAATACCAATGGCTTTAGACAGACAATTGGAGTTTGTAAAATTTAGGAGTATTATGAAAAAATTGGTGTTTATCGTCGGCCTATGGACTAACGAAGATTCGAGTTTGTTCTACCGATCGTTACTCGCTATCTACTTGTCCTTTTTTTTAATTCCGATTGTTGGTGTAGGCAACTTTTTTATTACCAATATTTCCAACATAAGTCTTGTAACTAGAAGTTTGAGCACACTGCTGGGCTTTTCTACAGTTATGATGAAAGTGTGTTGTTAGCAATGTTATATAACTTTAAACAAAAATAAACTGCTAACCCTTTGTGGTCGTCGCGGCTTTATTTATTCTCTTTTGCAACAATTGTAAATAAAAGTTTGGTGTATATGGGGTATTCCATGCCAAATCGACCACTTTTGACCCCGACCCTTTTCGATTTGGCCGAAAGTTTTCCATCCTTTTCTACCCTATAAAAAACGGTTCTCAGAATTTTTTTGAATTTTTTTACCTAACTCCAAAAAAGTTATGAATTTTTCAAAAAAATGGCTTTTTTATTTTCAAATAGCCATAACTTTTTCAAAACTAAACATTAAGGTACCTTTTTTTTTTCAAAATTTTTGTTTTTAGATGTACTTTCCGATAAAAAATATTAAAAAATTTTTGTAAGTCAATACATATGGAATTTTTCAGTTTTTTGACAAAAATCAATGCTTTTTCGAAGTTCGAAATTTTTTTTTTTAATTTTTTTTTT
>CAJNRD030001124.1:24053611-24134809 GCA_905319865.3 Cotesia congregata
GATTGATTTAACAATTCTAATGTTTGGTTTATTACGGGTAATTGAGTTGCGGCGCTAACTTGGGATCCTGAGCTTGATTGTTATGCTTTGGGTTCGCTATCAAATGACATGGAACCTTAAAAAATAATAGTGAAACATATAGCTACTAGAAATGTATTCAAGTACCGTATAAATAATTAAAAAAACTTACGGAATGATAAGGATAATGGGAGATCCGTGGCAGTTGTATTACTATCATTATCAGCCTGATCATTTTTGTCATTATTGTCACTATAGTTGTCTTCACGGTCACTTACATCAGCACTAGGATCATTACGAGCATTTGTTTGTTGCTTCACTAACTCTGAAGCTTTTTTTCGACATGAACTGCATAATAAATAATTATCATCTAATCCTAACGTTACTTTCGTAATATCAGTCGCCGGACGTAAACCAATTTTTTTAAAATGAGATTCCAACTCAAAAGGATTACAACACCGATCAAATACCTTTTTTGACGCCATAAAGACAAATTAAAAAAGCGCTTATAAACTAGAGAAATTATTTATTTATACAACAAATGTAATGACGATCTTTTATAAAACACTAGATTGCACAAAAGATTTATAGGTTATGTTTTAGATCTCAAAATGAAAAAGCCGCACTTTTAATCAAAACATACTAGCTTATAGCATCTAGTTTACTGGCTATAGGTAAGTCGATAATTGTTATCCCTAGTTTATCGATCTAATTGATATATTAAAATTTGAATCTTACTAATTACAGTCATCGATGAAGCCTCTAAATTGTGAATGTAATGCCGTAAAATCGTTGAATTGACTTTATGTCATTATATAAATAAAATTTATGAAAAAAGATTTTTTTTCCATTTTTGAAAATTTTAACAATTTTTTTTCAATTGAATAAAAAAATAGAAAGAGAAATCGGCCCAATCTGGGTTCTACAGGGATAACTGTGGAATTGCTTAAAGTTTATTTTAGAAAAAAAAAATTTAAAAAAAAAAATGTCGAACTTCGAAAAAGCATTGATTTTTGTCAAAAAACTGAAAAATTCCATATGTATTGACTTACAAAAATTTTTTAATATTTTTTATCGGAAAGTACATCTAAAAACAAAAATTTTGAAAAAAAAAAGGTACCTAAATGTTTAGTTTTGAAAAAGTTATGGCTATTTGAAAATAAAAAAGCCATTTTTTTGAAAAATTCATAACTTTTTTGGAGTTAGGTAAAAAAATTCAAAAAAATTCTGAGAACCGTTTTTTATAGGGTAGAAAAGGATGGAAAACTTTCGGCCAAATCGAAAAGGGTCGGGGTCAAAAGTGGTCGATTTGGCATGGAATACCCCATATATAATAACAATACTAATAATAATAATATTAGACTTGTGAACTATAAATAAATAAAATTTTGCTTTATTAAATCATGAATTTTGTTAAATTGCACTGTACTTTTTTAACTATTGACGTTTTTTAAGATATAAGCTCATCCCGATGTTACACTCATCAAGAGCTTTCATTTGAGTACCTACATGCATTTTTATATATATTTTATATTTATATATACATATATAATATATATAAATATATGAAAAATTGATGTGGGTACTTAAATGAAAGGTCTTGATGAGTGTAACATCGGGATGAGCTTATATCTTTAAAAATATCAATAGTTTACAAAATGGCAAAGTCAGTTCTTAATTATTGACATTTTTTAAAATATAAGTTCATCCCGATGTTACACTCATCAAGAGCTTTCATTTGAGTACCTACATGCATTTTGATATATTTTTCATATGTTCATATATATAATATATATAAATATATGAAAAATTGATGTGGGTACTCAAATGAAAGGTCTTAATGAGTGTAACATCGGGATGAGCTTATATCTTTAAAAATGTCAATAGTTCACGAGATACAGGGTCATTTCTTAATTATGTGTCTAGAGATAGAGCATTTTCGAATGTACACAGAAAAAAAAATGTTCTTGAATCAAGTACATATTTTTGAAAAGCTCAATATTTTTGGTTTAAGTTGAAAAATTCTTGATTTAAGAAAATTTTTCTTAATTTAAGGAAATTTTACTTAATTCAATAATTTTTCGTCTTGATTCAAGACAATTACCATCTTCAAAATTATATTCTTGGTTCAAGAATTTTTCTCTTGAATCAAGTTAATTTTTTTTTCTGTGTAGCCTAAATACTTATCATCATAAATTGATTATTGGTGAGAATGGTATGAAACCATGAAAAGGCACAACTCCAGGTCAAGACTTTTCCAACGATACCAAATTTAACCATAAAAACCCATTTTATCATATAAATACACTGACCACAAAATTTTGCGCGAAATTTATTGTTTACAAAATTTTGTGACCAAAAAATGAATTCACAATTTTTTTCATGTATTCTAAACAAAATGTATCTCGACTGTAGCAAAAAAAATTAATAGTTCAATTAAGGCACTTGCAATAAACGATAAACTTGTGAGTTACGACCACAAAAGGTTAACGATTTATTAATCTGCGTAAAAAAGTATTGAAAAAAACATTATGTTAAAAGGCAACGTGTTTCATCATCAACCGAAAAGAAGTCGACGACTTGCACACAGTACTCGATCCGTACTTTGACAAACTGGTCCAATCCCCAAAAATGTCAAATTTGGTCCTGAGTAACGTCAGGACTTTCAGACGCTGGCCAATATTCATCACCGTCTTTGTCACAATTGTGTGCCTTTCCTACGCGATTAATCCAATATTATCGATTATACATCAATTGCGACACCGCGAATGGCCTATCAAGTACAACCTGATTTTTCTGACGGTTTATCCGATTAAAGCTCGCCGTAATAGTTTACTCTACAACTTTTACTTCGTTGACGAGTATTTACTAACAGCCAGCATGATATTTATCACCTCGAGCCTGGACTCGCTTTTCACTTACTACATTTTTCAATTGATTGGAATGTTAAGGGAAATATCGTACCATATTTCGAGGGTAGATGAAAAAAATAGCGAAATAATTATACGACGGTGCGTTGACAAGTATGAGATATTGTTACGAGCTTGTGGCCAAGTTCAAAAAATTTATGGACCAATAATATTGTGGACGATGAATGTTAACGCAGTTGTACTCTGCGCGGCCATTTTTCAACTTTCGCATGTGAGTTGATACAAAACAAATATGTTTTTTAATTTTTTTTTTGTACTAAAAATTTTATTTTTACGAATATAAATGATACTCTAGGCAAAAACGATACCTGTTGTCTCACTGATATTGTTTTCCGCGCATGCTTCTCTAAAATTGATACAAGTTTATGTGTTTGCTTGGTCTGGAACACAGCTCACTATCGAGGTAACCGAATATATATTGATATTATTATTGATAATTATAAATTTATCAAAATATTCTGAAGGATTTTCTTAGAAAAAATAATATCATTAGAGTGAAAAATTTCGAGATTGCATCTACGCCGCTAATTGGACAGGAAATATGCGGCTGAAAGCTTCTATAATTATTATGTTGGCACAAAAACCCCTCATTTTGACAGCGTGTAACATACTGAATGTGACAATTGACATGTTTGTGAAAGTAAGTACTTATTTAAAATAATTGTAAAGTGTTTTAGAAATTAAAAATTAAAAATTATTTTTATTTTTACTATTTAATTTTTTACTTTACAGGTCATCAACACCTCAGTTTCTTGCTTTTTATTACTGAAAACTTTTGAGTAAAAATCTTTAATAAGATTCAAAAAAGCACCTTGTTATTTTACACTTTAAATTACTAATTAACAATGACGAAATAATTATTGATATATTGTACAAAATATAATATATTATTGTAAAAACTAATTTTTTAATAAATTAATTTTTGTAGTTGTCCCAGAAAATTTCAACAGAATAACACGTACAATTTTATATTGCAACGATCTGTTCAGGTAAAAAGTTGCAACAAGACTGAGCTCCCCACTACAGTATACGCAATTAAAAATCAATATAAAAACTATTATTGCAATCAACAGTCACATTCGTTGAAGCATTTTATTTTAAACGGGCTATTAAGTTAGCAACCGCTCGTTTTATTTTTCACATAAACTGGCTTCGCTTTAAAACGATTAGTTTTCTTCGTATTTTTAAAATGATACTTTAAATTGGTCTTTAGACTAAACATTGTCGATTATTACTTTTCTTACCCATCAAAAATATGATCGCTGAAAAGTTAGAATACGTACAATTTCAAAATATTATCGTACGACTCCTCTCAATTGTCGGATTGTGGACAAAACAAAATTCAAGTTTACTATCTCGATTGCGAATTCATATTTATCTTACGTTCCTTGTCGTTCCAACTTTTGGAACGATCAATTATTTAGTTGCCAATATTTCAAACATAAATTTAGCCATTAATAGTTTATGTTCACTTCTGGCTTTCTCTACAGTAATAATAAAAGTGTGTCATCAAAAAATGATAAGCAATGAAAAAATTAATTGCAATTTTTTTTTATTAATTACTTATTCAAATATTAAAAAAAAAAAATTTTTTTTACAAGGGAATGTCTTTTATAATAAATCGCAAAGACGTAGATGAGCTACATACAATTTTGGATCCTTATTTTTACGAATTGATGAAAAATCCCGAAATGTCAAAACAGGTTTTGAATAAAATCTCAACTTTTAGACGTTTGCCGAAACTGATCACGGCTATGCTGATGACCGGCAGCATTTCTTATGCGATTGGACCGATAGTTTCTATAATACACCAAATTCGTCATAAATTGTATCCTATAGATTTCAATTTTATTTATCTCACTTTGTATCCGTGGGAAATCCCGAGAAATTCTTTAATCCACTTTTTACACTTTATCAACGAATATTTATCGACCAGTACCATTGTTCTCATCTCACCCGCAGTGGACAGTTTGTACACCTATTACATGTTTCAAACGATCGGCATTTTGCGGGAAATGTCGTATCGTATTTCCATGTTTGATGAAAAAAATTGTGATTTTGAAATACGCGAGTGCGTTAATAAGTATGAAATACTAGTACGATGTATGAAAAAAATTCAAAAAGTATATGGAGCTATCATTTTATGGACCATGAATACCAATGCGATCGTACTTTGTATCGTAATGTATCAATTGTCGCACGTAAGTTACCTATACTGTAATTGTACGGTACCGCGACAAAATATCCTCCGATATACAGTAGCGCTCAAAAGTATTTTGACAAAATTATGCGTTAATTTTTTTTCAACAATGTCAAAATACTTTTGAGCAACCATTTTCCTAATATTTTAAAAATTAAACTTTCTTTTGTTACAAACAAGGACCACTTTGACAATATTCTGTAGATTATTCAAAAGCTGTTAAAAAAATAAATAAATGATTATTGTGTTTTATATTTATTTTTATTATTGTGTTTTACATTTATATTTATTATTAATTAAACTATTAAATACATTTATCAAAATACTTTTGAGCGCTACTGTAATGTGCTCGGTGTTAGTCTACTTTCGAATAAATACACACAAAATCCATGATAAAAGGGCACAACACGGTCCGAAGCTTATGTGTTATGTGTGCACAGAAAAAAAAATTAACTTGAATCAAGTAAATAATTTTAAAGAATTTCATTTTCTTGATTTGAGTAGAAAAATTCTTAAACTAAGAAATTTTTCTTGGTTAAAGTAAATTTTACTTAATTTAAGAATTTTTCAAGTAAATAATTTTAAAGAATTTCATTTTCTTGATTTGAGTAGAAAAATTCTTAAACTAAGAAATTTTTCTTGGTTAAAGTAAATTTTACTTAATTTAAGAATTTTTCGTCTTGATCTAAGACAATGAAACTCTTCAAAATTATTTTCTTGGTTTAAGAATTTTTCTCTTGATTCAAATTAATTTTTTTTTGTGTGATATTTTGTCTGAAGGAGATTTTGTCGTGGAATATTTTGTCGCGGAATCGTAATTGTACATCATGCAGCATATTTTCAAATTGTCTAAATTTTCAGGCTAAGTCGATTCCTTTTTTTGCATTGAGCCTTTGCGTAGCGTATGTTTGTTTAAAATTAACCCAAGTCTTCATTTATGCTTGGAGTGGGTCTCTCCTCACAACCGAGGTAATTTTTGTTCAAAAAAACAAATTACTAAGTCGCAAAATTAATGTTATTGCTACTTTTTAGAGTGAAAGATTTCGAGAGACTATTTACGCATCACGGTGGCTTGGAAATACTCGATTGAAGGCTTCAATAATAATAATGCTCTGTCAAAGGCCCCTCATTTTGACTGTGTATAATTTATTGTATGTGACGATAGATATGTTCATGAAAGTAAGTAATAATAATAGTATTTTTGATATCACTTGTAAAAAATAAACTAAATCTTTTGCAAAGAATTTTTATAGTCATAAAAAATTTTAACTCACGTCAAATCACAATACAAAAGTTTTTAGTAATTAAGTTGACGGAAACGAAACTTTTTGTACCGTGAGTTTTGAACTCTTATGATCAATAGCGTATGCTCTAACCATCAACGTAATTACTTATAGCAAGTTATATCAAAATGTTTTTAAAAATTAATTTAAATATATTTTTAACCATTTGAATTTTTTAAAACAGGTTGTTAACACGACAATATCATATTATTTATTACTAAAAACATTTGAACAAGGAGCTTGACAGAATCACATTGTTATTATTTCTCGCAACCGTAAATCATTAGTTTTAGGATATTATTATTGTTGAGCAAGTAAAATAAAAACTGATTCATAGTAAATGCTTTTGATTTTTTTATAAACTACAAAATTATTACTCATAGAAAAAATTATCACTTACTTTCAGCATAAAACACATAAATGATTTTTCTTTAATTTTGTCTACACAGGAAAAAAAAGGTTTTTGAAGCAAGTATATAATTTTGAAGAACTTAACCCGCATGGAGAAATATATATGTCAAAAATATATGTCGCATATATAATATATATGCCGCATATATTTACGCAAAAAAAAAAAATATGTCAACATATATTTTTCACATAGATGCTGACATATATGCTTACATATATGTAGACATATATGTAGACATATGTAAGCATACACTGAAAAAAAATTTCTAAGTTTGAGAATTTTTTTACTCAAATCAAGAAAGTTAAATTTTGAAAAATTTAACTTTCTCGATTCAAGTTAAGTTTTTTTCCGTGTATCTCTAGACACTTATATGCGCACATATATGTAAACATATATGCACGCATATATGTGAACATATATCTACGCATATATGTGAACATATATGCGGACATATATTTAGCGCAAAAAAAATATATGTGAAAATATATATTTGCATATATTTTTCGCATATATATTTTTCCATGCGGGTAATCCTCTTGATTTGAGTAGAAAAATTCTTGAACTCATAAATGTTTTTTGATTTAAGGAAATTTTACTTAATTCAAGAATTTTTCGTCTTGATTTAAGACAATTATCCTCTTCAAAATTATTTTCTCGGTTCAAGAATTTTTTTTCTCGAATCAAGTTAATTTTTTTTTCAGTGTACGCTTATAAGAATCAGAGGAACTTAAAAAAATACGATCTGCTCAGCTAGAAAGTTGTATCAAGAATCAAGACTGACCTCCCCACTACAAAAAATGGAATGAAAAATCAATGCAAAGACGATTGTCGCAGTCAGTATAAAAACTATTATTCCAATTAACAGTTACATTCGTCGAACTGATTAATGTTAAATGGATGATTAAGTTAGCCGTCTCTTCTTTCTGTAAAACTGGCTACACAAGTCCCTATCTTCGATGACAATTAGTTTCCTCGATATCTTTAAAGTTATACTTCAAATTGGTCTGTAAGCTATACATTCTTGACTGCCAACTCTTCTTTCATATTCAAAAATATGATCGCTGAAAAGTTGGAATATGTCAAATTTCAAAACATTATCAAACGAATGCTCTTCATCGTCGGTTTGTGGACAGAAAAGGATTCGAGTTTGTTGTTTCGATCGATACTTCATATTTACCTATTTATTTTATTGTCCCAACTTTCGGGACGATATATTTTTTTTTTTCCAACATTACGAATATAAATTTAGCAACTAGAACATTGATCACTATGCTGGGTTTCTCCACAGTAATCATAAAAGTGTGTTTTAAAAAAATCATTTTTTTTCTTTTTTTTCGATTACATAAACAAGAAATTTTGAATTGTTTTTTGTTACAAGGGATTGTGTTTTGTAATATATCGCCACGAAGTCGACGAGCTGCACACGATTTTGGAGCCATATTTTGAGGAATTGTTGAAAACTCCCGAAATGACAATGCAAGTTTTGAAGAAAATCTCAACTTTCAGACGCTTACCGACAATAATCATGACAATAGTCACCACCGGCATGATTTCTTATGCGATTGTTCGCAAAAATAAAAAATTGCAGATAGTATTATTTTGAGAAAATAATTTTTTTACTAATTTATATAGAGTGAAAAATTTCGAGAAGCCATTTACGCATCACGGTGGGTCGGTAATACACGATTAAAGTCTTCAATAATAATAATGCTTTCCCAAAAGCCCCTCATTTTAACTGCGTGTAATTTGTTGTATGTCACAATAGACATGTTCGTAAAAGTGAGTATACTTTTGATAATTGAATGTAATTTAATTATGAAAAAAAAAATGACAAATTGGTATTTTTTTACTAAAGGTTGCAAACACGACTATATCTTATTATTTATTATTAAAAACATTCGAATAAGGAGATTAAACACAGTCACACGGTTATTTTCACTCATAACCAAAAATTATTAGTTATTAATAGTCATAGCTGCACACTGTTAAAAATTTCTATTGTAATTTTACAAGAAATGTATTGGAAGCTAATAGGCAAAACATTTATTTAAAATTACAATAGGGTATAGTAAAATTACAAAACATATATAGCTCAGTGAGGTTACTAATTTTACAAAACGGTTTTGTAATTTTACAAATATTTTTAGATTAGCTAAGTTTGTAAAATTATAATACTTTCCTTGAATTTTACTTGAATTGAAATAATAAAAAAGAATGATTTGATTTAATATCTGTTGTCATTTTTTTGTTATGAAGCGCTGACTAGATTTGGTATCTCACGTAGACCTAATTTGTTCAACTCAGATGATTTAAAGTGAAAATAATATATACCCTAACTAAGAACCGAACCCGAGCCGCGCGCTTGCCAGACCGATACCTAACGCCCTACGCCGTACGACCGATAGGTGATTCAACATCTTATTATTCTTATAAGCTAATCCTATGTGGTGATTGAGCATTACGGCTTATTATTTATAATTTACATTAATTGTGTTATTTTATGCTGTTTATTGATGGAAAAGTCTAACATATACTCATTCAAATATATTGATTTCAAAATGATCGTTTGAGCATAATATTAAAATTTATAAAAGATAAATTATGCCTCGAATTTATTATTACAAATAAACAACCATAGACTAAAAATTAGTAAAAATAAATATGAAGGACATTGTTGTTTTTTTATACATCAGTCTCATTTTTGTAAAATTGAAAAGTATTATTTTCAAAATTAGAAAACAGTGAAGTAGAATTACAATTCGTGTAATATAAATAAAATTTTCTGGTAACATTACATTGCACTGCGTAATTTTACAATGAAGATTTTAAAAATAAAAAAAAGCTTTTTAAATTTTTTATGTGATTATTGTAATATAAATTACAATATTTTTTAATGATTTTACATACAATTATGCTGAATCAAATTACAAATAATGTTTGCAAAATTAAAAAGCTTTTTCTTGAAAATTGACGAACAGTTCTGTAATATTACAATGCGTGTTAGGTTTATACAAGGAGATTGTAAAATTACAATACATCTTAGTAGATTTCCTGATAGGTGTTGGAAAATTACATGAATTGTATTTTATTTAGCATTGCTATACACTGATTTGTAATTTTACATATCATTTGTTTTGTAATATGATTGTAATTTTACAAAAATTTTTAACAGTGTGCTAAGTAGAAAAAAATAAAATTATTTCACTAAGAATAAAAATAAAAAAAATTGGTTTTTTTGAATTTTCCAACAGAAAATTATTTTTTTTTAAGTATCAAAATCATTTCAGTGAAATGTCGAGACATTTTGTGAGTATGATAATTAAAAATCACTTACAGGTAATGTACAAAAATTTATCAATCACTAAGAAATATTTTGTGATGTAAGTATGATTAACAGAGAAACTTTGAACTCCAAAAATTTTTCCACAGCTCACTACTTATCGAAACTCTTAGCAATTTTGTATGGAAGCGATCTGCTTCGGTCAAAAGTTGCGTCAAGACTGGCGTCTCTCCACAATAACAAAAAGATCAATATAAAAACAATTATTACAACTATGCTACAATCGACATTCGTATTTTCCAAAGCTTTCAATATTAAACGTCGGTTATTAAGGTTGCAACGTCTATTTTTTTTCTTGTATATACGCTTAACGACAACGTAGTTTTCTCCGTATCTTTCAAATGTTGTTTTTAATTGGTCTCTGAACTATACATTCTTGATTACCATACTTTCCTTCCACGCTCGAAAAAATGATCGCAGAAAGGTTGGAATATGTCAAATTTCAAACTGTCATCAAACGACTGCTCTTCATTGTCGGTTTATGGACAAAATATGACTCGAGTTTATTATTCCGATCACTGATTCATATTTATGTGTCTCTCTTTATTGTTCCAACAATCGGCGTGATTAATTTTTTTCTTACTAATATAACAAACATTAATCTCGCTACCAGAAGTTTGAGTACACTTCTGGGCTTCTCGACAGTAATAATAAAAGTGTGTTTCAATAATTATTTTCTTTAAATTACATCCATCAATATTGTTGAATTTATTTTCTGTTACAAGGGAATATGTTTTATAATTAATCGCCGCGAAGTCGACGAGCTGCACAAGATTTTGGAGCCATATTTTAACGAATTGTTGAAAACTCCCGAAATGTCAACGCAGGTTTTGAACAAAATCTCAACTTTCAGACGCCTGCCGACAATAATCATGACAATAGTCACCACCGGTTGCATTTCTTATGCGATTGTTCCGATAATTTCGATCATACAACAGTATCGTCAAAAAACTTATCCGATCAATTATAATCTCATCTATCAAACTGTGTATCCGTGGGAGGTTCCGAAAAATTCGGCGATCCACTTTATCCACTTTATCGACGAATATTTACTGACTGTTGCCATTGTTCTAATCACATCTGCGGTGGACAGTTTGTACACGTATTACATGTTCCAAATGATCGGTATTTTGCGAGAAATATCGTATCGTATTTCAATGTTCGATGAGAAAAATTGTGAGTTTGAAATACGCGAATGCGTTAATAAATATGAAATTCTAGTACGATGTACGAAAAAAATACAAAAAGTGTATGGAGTGATTATTTTATGGACCATGAATGTCAATGCGATCGTACTTTGCACTGTTATTTACCAACTTTCAAATGTAAGTAATCAATAAGTATCGATTGATTGAAGATTAATCAAAAAAAAGTTCAGAACAATTTCTATTTACTGAAAATTCTTTTAAGTTTCTTGTTTTTATTTTAAAATATATACTTTTATAGGCCAAATCAATACCGTTTTTTACGTTGCTCCTCTGCGTGGCGTACACTGGCTTGAAATTAACTCAAGTTTTTATATACGCCTGGTCTGGAAATCTTCTTACAATCGAGGTAATATTTTTGTTATCCAAAAATAAAAAATTGCAGATAGTATTATTTTGAGAAAATAATTTTTTTACTAATTTATATAGAGTGAAAAATTTCGAGAAGCCATTTACGCATCACGGTGGCTCGGTAATACCCGACTAAAGTCTTCAATAATAATAATGCTTTCCCAAAAGCCCCTCATTTTAACTGCGTGTAATTTGTTGTATGTCACAATAAACATGTTCGTAAAAGTGAGTATACTGTTGATAATTGAATGTGATTTAATTATGAAAAAAAAATGATAAATTGATATTTTTTTACTAAAGGTTGGAAACACAACTATATCTTATTATTTATTATTAAAAACATTCGAACAAGGAGATTAAACACAGTCACATGGTTATTTTCACTCGTAACCAAAAATTATTAATTATAAATAATCATAACTGCTGAGTAAAAAAAATAAAATTTTTTCATTGAGAATAAAAATTAAAAAAATTGAAATTTTTGAATTTTCCAACAGACAATTATTTTTTTTTAAATATCAAAATCATTTCAGTGAAATATCGAGACATTTTGTGAATAAGATAAATAAAAATCACTTACAGGTAATGTACAAAAATTCATCAATCACTAAGAAATATTTTATGGTGTAAGTATGATTAACAGAGAGACTTTGAACCCCAAAAATTTTTCAACAGCCCACTACTTATCGAGACCCTCAGCAACTTTGTATGGAAGCGATCTGCTTCGGTCAAAAGTTGCGTAAAGACTGGCGTCTCGCTACAATGTATAAAATAAGGATCAATATAAAAACAATTATTGCAACTATGTCGCAATCGACAGTCGTATTTTCCAAAGCTTTCAATATTAAACGGCGGTTATTAAGGTTGCAACGTCTAATATTTTTTTCTGTATATGTACGCTTAACGACAACGTAGTTTTCTCCATATCTTTCAAATGTTGTTTTTAATTGGCCTCTGAACTATACATACACTCTTGATTACCATACTTTCCTTCCAGGCTTGAAAAAATGATCGCAGAAAGATTGGAATATGTCAAATTTCAAACTGTCATAAAACGACTGCTCTTCATTGTCGGTTTGTGGACAAAAGATGACTCGAGTATATTATTCCGATCATTGTTTCACATTTATCTATCTTTCTTTATTGTTCCAACAATCGGCGTGATTAATTTTTTTCTTACTAATATAACAAACATTAATCTCGCTACCAAAAGTTTGAGTACACTTCTGGGCTTCTCGACAGTAATAATAAAAGTGTGTTTCAAAAATTATTTTCTTTAAATTACATCCATCAATATTGTTGAATTTATTTTCTGTTACAAGGGAATATGTTTTATTATAAATCGCAACGACGTCGACGAACTTCACGCGATTTTGGATCCGTATTTCGACGAATTGTTAAAAACGCCAGAACTTTCCAAGATAGTTTTGAAAAAAATCTCAACTTTTAGGCGCTTGCCGACATTTATCACTACTTTTATAACCGTCGTCTGTATTTCTTACGCAATTGTACCGATAATTTCTATCCTGGCTCAAATTCGTCACAAAATTTGGCCAATAAATTACAACCTCATTTATCTCACTGCGTACCCTTGGGAAGTTCCAAAACACAGTTTTATGTACAGTATTCATTTTATTGACGAGTATCTACTGACAATCGCCATTGTTCTTATTACTTCCAGCGCCGACAGTTTGTATACTTATTATATATTTCAAATAATAGGCATGTTAAGAGAAATATCGTATCAAATTTCTACATTTGATGAAAAAAGTAGTGAATTTATTATACGCCAATGCGTTAATAAGTATGAAATATTAGTACATTGTACGGAAAAAATAGAAAAAGTTTACGGAGTTATTATTTTATGGACCATGAATGTCAATGCCATTGTCCTTTGCGCGGTTATTTTCCAACTTTCTCACGTAAGTTATTTTATTTTTTAAATAAATTAAAATTTCTAAAAATTTAATATTATTTAACACTTGACCAATAAATTATTTTTTAATTATAATAATTTATTTGAAAGCAAAATATGACTTTTCAAAGTTTATAAATTTTTTTAAAGCAAAATTTACAAATAAAAAAAAATTTTAATAAATAATTTTATAGGCTAAATCAATTCCCTTTGTTTCAATGGTTCTTTTCGTGGCGCACGCTGGCTTGAAATTAACCCAAGTATTTATATTCGCTTGGGGCGGATCACTCCTCACTACCGAGGTAAAAATAATTCCTTAAAACAATTAAAAGCACATATTTATAAGTTGTAAAATTACTCTTAAAACTAGAGTGAAAAATTTCGAGACACCATTTACGCATCACGATGGCTTGGAAACAACCGATTAAAGTCTTCAATAATAATAATGCTGTCCCAAAAACCCCTCATCTTAACTGCATGTAGTTTATTAAATGTCACGATAGACATGTTTGTTAAAGTAAGTATTCAAATATGACTTTATTTTCAAAATTAAATAATAAATTTTTGGTTTTTTTTTTATTACAGGTCGGAAACACGACGATATCATATTATTTGTTGTTAAAAACATTTGAACAGGGCGCTTAAGAATCACATTGTTATTTTCACTCACAATAAGATTAGTTATGAATAATTATAACTGTTGAGTAAAAAAATTTTTGAATAAAAATTTGAGTAAAAATTTTTTTTTTAAGAACAAAAATAAAATTTGGAATTTTTAAGTTTTCCAACACATTGAAAAAAAAAATAATTCAATTCGAGAGAAAAATTTTTGAACCAAGAAAATAATTTTGAAGAGGGTAATTGTATTGAATCAAGAAGAAAAATTTCTTTAAATCAAGAAAAATTTATTAGTTCAAGAATTTTTCTACTCAAATCAAGAAAATTAAGTTCTTCAAAATTATATACTTGATTTAAGAACATTTTTTTTCTGTGCAGAAAATTATTTTTTTTTTAATATCAAAATCATTTCAATGAAATATCGAGACATTTTGTGAGTATGATAAATAAAAATCACTTATAGGTAATGTACAAAAATTCATCAATCACTAAGAAATATTTCGTGTTGTAAGTATGATTAACAGAGAGACTTTGAACTCCAAAAATTTTTCAACAGCCCACTACTTATCAAGACCCTCAGCTACTATGTATAGAAGCGAGCTATTTCGGTCAAAAGTTGCGTAAAGACTGGCGTCTCGCTACAATGTATGAAAAAAGGATGTAATACATTACATTACAATGTAATGTAATTTATTAACTGGCTATAGGACAATGTCCCCTAGTAGCCAAAAGATACATAAAGTATTACAGAGTGTGTGAGAAATTTAAGTAATAGTATATAATATAAAAAGTAGTAGATAATGAGATATACATATATATGGGGCATTCCACGCCAAATCAACCACTTTTGACCCTGACCCCTTTTGATTTGGCTGAAAGTTTACCATCCTTTTCTACCCTATCAAAAACGTCTCTCATAATTTTTTCAAATTTTTTTACCCAACCAAAAAAAAGTTCCAAATTTTTCAAAAAAACCGCTTTTTTATTTTTAAATTGCCATAACTTTTTCAAAAATTGGCTTATCGGGACGTTTTTTTTTTCAAAATTTTTGTTATTAAATGTTCTTTTTGGAAAAAAATATAAAAAAATTCTTTAAAGCTATCTTCATTGTTATTTTTAAAATTTTTAGAAAAAACTCCGAATTTTTTGATGAATACCATTTTTAGTTTCTTTTTTCTTTTTCTCATTCTAAACTTTGACATTTTTTATAGATATCATGAAATTTCCAGAAAGGTGTTTTTCCGATTTCTATTTTTTCTTTTCAATTAAAAAAAAAAAATATTTTTCTTTTGTCGTATTTTTCATAACACCGGTCCAAAAATTTACGGGAATCCTCAAAAAAAAAAGTAAAAAGTATAGAACCATCAGTTTAATATGTTAATCATCGAGAAAATCAATTTTTTTTAAAACAAAAGAAATTGAAAAACAACAAAAAAAATAGAACTAAAAGTTAACCAGATTAGCTTCTCAGCATTGCTTTTAAAATTTTTAATCCTTGTGAAGGCTCAAATCTATTTTCAAATTACTCTAGAAGTCGTCGAGAAATGATAGTTTGCGCCACCAATGAATCCTCCTCATAAAAAAAAAAATTAATTAAGTGCCATCATTAGAAACAATATTGTTAAAGAACATTTTTTTGCTTAGCTAAGGAAAATGTTTTTATTAGTTTAAGAATCATTGCATTTCAGTCATTATAGTCATGTATTAAACCATTTGACAAAACCGTTTTAATTATAAAACTTAGAGTATCGGAGAACTGTTCATTTCAACGCCCACCATTCATTAAGCAATAAATAAAAAAAAAGGATTGTTTTTCAATTTTTTCTTTGATTAAAAAAAAATTGATTTTCTCAATGTTAAACATGTTCAACTTTTGGTTCTATACTTTTTTTTTTTTTTTTCTGAGGATTCCCGTAAATTTTTGGACCGGTGTTATGAAAAATACGACAAAAAAAAAAAATTTTTTTTTTTTTGTCGTATTTTTCATAACACCGGCCCAAAAATTTCCGGGAATCCTCAAAAAAAAAGTAAAAAGTATAGAACCAAAAGTTGAACATATTTAACATCGAGAAAATCAATTTTTTTTAAAACAAAAGAAATTGAAAAACAATTGTTTTTTTTATTTAATGCTTAATGAACGGTGGGCGTTGAAATGAACAATTCTCCGATACTCCGAAGTTTTATAATTAAAACGGTTTTGTCAAATAGTTTAATACCAAATACCATATATATATATATATATATATATATATATATATATATATATATAGAAAATGATTTCAAATTAATAACAAGAAAATGTTTATTTTTTGGTCTCTTATCATCAGTTTGCACTTAAAGTTCAGGCTATAACAAAGAAAAAAAAAAAATAATTAGAAAGGTTCAAAATAATGGCACAACATCAGGCACTGTGTTTAATAGTCTATTTAACAGCCGAGCGTTTCACAGCATCACCACTAGGTTCTTACTGGTCGGAATATGCTCCTAAGACTTCAGCCTGTTCGATTCTGAGCAAGTGATTGTAGCAGAGAGTTTTAAACTCCCCTAACGTTGCGGCACTTGAGACAGCAGGTGGCAATGAGTTCCAAAAGGCAACTCCAAGCACGAGAAAAGAGTTCTTGTACATTAACGTACGTGGAATCGGCGCTATGAGCGAATCAGTTCTGTTGTTGTCCCGGTGCCGAGCAATGTTAGGATTTGGCCTAATATTCCGGCTTAGTAACGCGTTTTTACCGAGCATCAACATGCTGTAGTAAGTACAGCCAAGTAGGTATAGTCGGCGATTCAGGGGTGAAAGCCATCCCAGTTCAAGCCTGGGGCCATTTATATGCGCCCCAAGTGGCCTCCGCAGCACAAATCTGACACAGTTGTTTAATGCTACTGCTAATTTCTTTTCCAAGCTTAGGTTCAAGTTCGTCAGTGCGATTGCACAATAGTCAAAAATCGGCAGGACTAAACTAATAACTAATTGCCTTTTAAGAACAGTATTGAGACAATTTGTAGACTGGCGAATGCGGTACAGTGTTCTTGATGCTGAGCTGCAAACTTTAGTGACCTGACCTGTCCACGACAGCGTGGAGTCTAGAACAACTCCTAAATATTTGAAACTGCTGACATATTCAATATCTTCTCCAGCTATCTTAAGTCTCAGTGCATCATTAGGATTAAGTGAGTTAATATTATTATAACCGCTTCCAAAAAACATAGCTTTCGTCTTTAATGAGTTTATCTTGAGCTTGTTTTGTCGACACCACGATTCGATTGCATCAACATCTTCACCAACGTTCTTAATTGCGTCATCCAAATCCCGCTGTTTGCACGAGTAGTAAATAACGGCATCATCAGCATACATCAGACTAGAGCAGTGACATAAACAGCTGGGCAGGTCATTTATGAATAATGAGAAAAGTAAAGGCCCCAAAACACTACCCTGAGGCACGCCGACTACGCACTCCTGCCAGGATGACAGCAACTCACCATCTCTCACCGCTTGTCTTCGGTCCACAAGGTATGAATATACGTAAGCCAGCTGACGTGGGCTTAAATAGACTTTGCTATTAGGGAAAGATCTGTGGACATCTTGAGCCGTTAGATTCGGCTTATTCTTCTTGGCAGCCACCAATTTCTTGCAAGAATCTTTGTTTTTCAATGTGACGATAAGTGAACGAGCAGCAGCAACCCCTTGTCCACGTTGACTTCCACCACGAGCTCTCTTACCTACTCGAAAAGCATCAATCAGCTCATCAGGCTCCAAAGTAGATCCCAACGCATTCGTGAGCGCACCAGTTAACACCTTAACATCTTCATTATCAGCTTCCGGCAGACCACTTACAACAAGCTGATTTGAGACTTGCTCGCAAGCAGCACGCAAAAGCACCATTTCGTCAGCAACTGATAGTCCCGTTTTAGCTTCGTTCACCTTCGTCTCAACCGCAGTAAGCCGCTTGTTAAAGTCTTTAATGTCAGCAACAGCCTTATTTTGTGCAGTCTCCAAAGAACCAAGGTCATTACGAAGCCCAGCAACATCGTTAACCAGCCGATCAACCTTCTCTTCGCACGATTTCAGCCCATCTAATTTGCTGTCAATGGACTGAAGCAGTTTTATAATCGAGACGTCTGTAATACCACAGCTCGGACATGTATCTTTTATATAAGCATTAATATCACGACATTTATTTTTCAATTTGAGTTGTAGACACAGCGTGGAAGTGATGTTTACAAGCTGCTCCGGTGGCAGGTGCTTCCAAGACACGCGTAATCGCATCATAACAAAGCGCACATAGTACCGGCATTGTTACAGAGTCTAACAGTCTAAGAGTTTACACAACAGACGTCACCACTTCTAAGAGCCATCGGCGATTTACAAAAATGGAGATCAATTATTATCTCAGAAATAGATAATAAACCTAACCTCCGTCGGAAGCCGAGAAAAGTTTTCCGATTTAATAAAAAAAAGTCAGCTTCAAACCGCGAAAGTTTTTCACTTAATTTGAACTCCAAGGCAATACGCATCGAATGAGTATATCCCCAAATTTAAACACCACTTAGAACTCACAGAAAATATTTACGAGATAGCAGTGAGGAAAAACGCGCACACACTCTACAATATCTCAAATAATAATGATCAATATAAAAACAATTATTGCAACTATGTTGCAATCGACAGTCGTATTTTTCAAAGCCGTCAATATTAAATGACCAATTATTAAGCTTCCAAGTACCCCTTTGCTTTTTTTCTACGCTCTGCAACAATATAGTTTTTCTTTCTCTGAAAAATGATATTTTAAATTGCTCCCTCAGCTATACACTCTTGCTTCCCATTGTTGAAAAACATGATCGCTGAAAAGTTGGAGTATGTCAAGTTTCAAAATGTCATCAAACGACTGCGCTGCATTGTCGGGTTGTTAAAAAAAGAGGAGTCGAGTTTATTATCTCGATCGTTGATTCATATTTATCTGTTATTCTTTATCATTCCAGTTTTCGGTACGATAAATTTTCTTTTTGCCAATATCACGAATATAATTATCGCGACCAGAGCTTTGAGTCTACTGTTGGGCTTCTCCACAACAATGATAAAAGTGTGTTAATGACTGACAAGAAAATCTTAATAAATTTTAACGTATTTATTTTTGTTAAAAGGGAATAACTTTTATCGTAAACCGCAAAGGCATCGATGAGCTCTATGAAACTCTGGAACAATATTTTGACGAATTGTTGAAAACTCCCGAAATGTCCAAGCAAATTTTGAGTAAAGTATCCATTTTTAGGCGATTTCCGTCATTTCTATCGACATTCACAGTTTTGCTCTGCCTATTCGTCGCACTCGGGCCAATTCTGTCAATTTTAACTCAAGTTCGCCATAAAGTTTCGCCTATCAATTATCATCTTGCTTATCCAGCAGTCTTTCCCTGGGATATAAAAAAAAGTGTTCTTCTATTCAGTTTGCATTTAATTGACGAGTATTTTCTTACTTTAAGCATCGCGATAATCACGTCAACAGTGGATAGTTTGTATACCTATTATATGTTCCAAATGATTGGTATTTTACGAACAATAACCCATCGAATTTCTATGTTTGATGAAAACAATTGTGAGTTTGAAATACGTGAATGCGTTAATAAGTATAACATATTGGTAGACTGTATAAACAAATCCGAACAAAAACAGTTTCACTGTAAAAAAATCGCGCCAAGTCCACGTTCATAAGACTATTAAGAAAAAAAAATTAGTTTTTTTCTTTACAAAAAGATATAAAATAAAAAAATTAAAAAATCCAAGTAACCGATATGATTGTTTATGATTTTCGGAAATTAAAAAAAATTTTAGTTGTAAATTTAAAAATTAAAAAAACAATTTTGGAACGTATTTAGTGTGCGCGGTTGCAAAATACTTTAGTTTTAACTAAATTCGTAAAATCTATTTACTAGAACTTTAAAAAAATTGAAATACACAATATGACGCAGAAAAATTATTCACGAAGAAATAGATATCCAAAGCGGATTATATACTAAACATTTAATATTGTGACTCAACATCTGGGTTTAGTTTTAGCGCACAATCTTTCTTCGGATTTACTGTCGTGATAATAATGGTTTGATTATGTAAGCTCATCATTGATTATCATTACTAATTTTAGCTAAAAATTATATAATTCTTTGTGGGCGTTTGTGAGTCATTCTACGCAAAATTGTCGAATGAATGAAAGTGACCTCCGTCTTGTTTTTTTTTTTTTAGAAGTTATCAAAACAGTATATAAATTTTTAGAGCACTATATAAAATATAAATAAAAAAAAATTAATTTTTTAAAATAAAATTTTATTTAATTTTTTAAAATAAAATTTGATTTATTTTTTTAAATAAAATTTATGACTTAAAAAAATTTGAATAAATTTATTAAATTAAGAAAATTGTCCGTCAAAATTAAGCATAATTTATATAAATTATAAAATAATAACTGTTTACTACAAATATTTATGTATTACATCATAAATACTGTTATATTTATTAACTGACAAATAAAAAAAAAAAAATTACTCTCACTTGACCTGAAATAGCGGGTGCTAAACTACCTTAAACTCGTACAGTACTAATTTAGCTCTTAAACAAATAAAAACCTCGCAGCAGTTTTATTTAACTACATCGGCAATAATATCGCACGCGAACGCGATAAAAATTATATCAGTTAAACTTTTATACATTTGAATACGACAAATCATATATATACATATCTGCACTGATAAAAAAATTGACTAATTATTTTTCAGCTTGATTCAATTTTTAAAAAAATTATTTTCTTACAGAAAATTTTTCTTTTAATTAATAATTTTTTTAGCAAATACCGAGTCAGAATAATGAACCTACAGGACAATTTTTAATTGTTTTAATCAATGTAATCTTGCAAAATACACTCAGACCAATATTAAAAAGTACAATACAAATAAACTCGTGTAGTAATTAAAAAAGTATTGATAAAAAAATTAAAAAATTTAATTTGTAAATTTTTTGATTATTATTAAATAGATACGTTAAATTTAACATAAAAAATTACAATAATTTAAATAATTATATTTTCATTATAAATTAATTTAATTATTTGTTTAAATAAATAAAATATTAAAAATTTTCATGTAGGTTCACTTATATTTTATTTTATTTATTATTTCAAATTATTATAATTTTTTATTACTTTTTTTTATGTTCTTAAATTTAATTTATCTATTTAATAATAATTAAAAAATTTACAAATTAAATTTTTAAATTTTTTTATTAATTAATAAAATAAAATGTAAGTGAATCTACATGAAAATTTTTAATATTTTATTTATTTAAAAAAACAATTAAAAATTGATTTAATAAAATTCTATAAAATAAATTAATTTATATTAAAAACATAATTATTTAAACAATTAAAAATTTTCATGAAGGTTCACTTATATTTTATTTTATTAGTAAAAAATATTTTATTTTGTAATAGAGCAAAAAAAAAATTAAGTAACTTGTTATTAAATTTTGAAGAGTGTTTTCCGAAGAAAAAGTTATCTATATTTAAAACCGATAAAATTTAAACTTAAAAGAGAATTGATCGATCGAGATTCGAATCTGGGTGATCGGGTCTATAATTAAGATAAGATATAAAATGAGAAAAGTGAATCAAGTATAATGAAATAACCCGGAATGTATTATTAGAGCCGATTATCAGAAAGTAATTCATAGAGCGAACAACTAAAATTATGGTTGCGCTTAAACTCTCGAACAAGTTCTCAATGTGTAGAGTAAGTGAGTTAGCTTTATAAAAATAATTTTCTTAGTCAATGATATGTTACCTAATGCTGCTCAAACACCATTTTTTAAATGTTTATAGGTCACGTGTTTGGTTTACCGCTTGTTTTGTTATTACATTACATCAACTACACTGTTATCATTGTACGGAGTTGCCGTGCATAAGCTTATATACTTAAACATAATATATATATTTAATAATAATAAGTAAATAAATTTACACTATAAAAGACCTTATATATGACACCTGCGTCAATAATTGGCTCTATACATCCTTGTTATTGTATAATACCTTATATTCATTTTTATATTTATGGTAAGACAATTTTTGCATGCGCATGTTATTTATTTTTGCGCTAAAGTATAAATTTAAATTACAAAAATAGTTGTACAAATATAAATTTAAAAATTTGCAGACATGTTCGTTTAAAATAAAATAAAATAAAAAAAATTTGAAAACAAATTGTATGCACAGCTGAAGAAAGAAAGAAAATATATGAAAAAAAAAAAAAAATATGATATAATTACATTCAATAAATAATTGCGTATTTAATTAAAAGCCACTTGACAACTGAATAATGTTTTTCAGATTATAAAATCACTTAGATATATAGATATATATCTGTACGTGTTAATGAAGTAAATTAAAAAAATTAAAAAAAAAAAAAAACAATTGTATAAATATTCCGGTATTTAATTAAAAAAAAATATTTGATATTTATGCAACATTTACTCAATTACTTTAGTATAAATGCGGCCTTTTTTTTCAATGCTTCAATATTATATTTTATATATATGTATATTAATCTTGTACATGTCTATGAAAGACGGAGTTGTAAACACAAAAGCTAATTTCTTTTTATTACATTCATCGGTCGGCATACAATGTAATAATAATTTAAGAAAATTATATGAGCATCAGTGTTGTACTCGGACGAGGATCAAGAAACCCGGATACTCGAGGTATAACGTCCGTTATTGTCAGATCTGAGTTTCACCGTTAATGACGGATACTATGGAGAGGATTATTCTATATGCAACTTAACTATTCAGCCTTATGAAGGTGAAACTCTAAAAACTGATGCAATATTTTTAAACTAAAAAACAAATTATAATTATATAACTTAAATTATTATTGTTATTTTTATAATTATTATCGATATTATTAATAGAATAAGAAAAATTTTATAACCAGGATAGTTATATGATAAAGTCGGTTTTTTTAGTGAAATTTAGTGTCATTGCATTCGAAAATTCTCTATCTCTATATACATAATTAAGAAATGACCTTTTATTTTGGGAACTATTGACATTTTTAAAGATATAAGCTCATCCCGATGTTACACTTGTTGAGACCTTTCATTGAAATACCCACATCAATTTTTCATATATTTATATATATTACATATATATATGAATATATGAAAAATATATCAAAAATGCATGTGGGTATTCAAATGAAAGCTCTTGATGAGTGGAACATCGGGATGAGCGTATATCTTCAAAAACGTCAATAGTTAAGAAAGTACAGTGCAATTTAACATAATTAAAAAATGACCTTGTATCTTCTGAACTATTGAAATTTTTAAAGATATAAGCTCATCCCGATGATACACTCATCGATAATTTTTCTGCCCTCCGGCCGGAAAGTGGCAACTTTCTGGCCGTTGCGCTAAACAAAGTTGCCACATTCCGGCTACGTCGAGCAGAAAAATAGTATACACACCTTGGCCAGTAAAAAGTAAAGCCTCAGACCACATGTTTGTCAACCTCGGCTTCGCCTCGGCCAACAATTACATGTGGTCTGAGACTTTTCTTATTTTACTGGCCTAGGTATGTAATATACTATTTTTTAACTGTAGTTTCCCATCTTACATTCTCGAATTATTTAGTCTGTGGCAGATCACTTTGTCCATCGAAAAAAAGTCAGGATCGAAATTTTTGCGTTGCTATAGTTTGTGCTGATTAAATTTAGTATTTTCAAGTAGATTAATTGTTATAAGTGAATATAATTAATTAATAACAGTAAAATAAAGTATGAATTACTGTTATAATATACAATTTAGGAAAAAAAAGTACCGTAGAATTAAATAAAATTTTGCAATCTCAAAATACCGTTCTGCTTACAGTAAACACAGTCGGTAGTCTGGCGCTCCGTTGACAATGGATTTGAACGGAACTTGGCGCCAGATTCTACCGAATCTGTGGATTTGAAAAAATCTACGGGGTTATTATTTTATGGACCATGAACGTCAACGCTATTGTTCTTTGTGGACTCATTTATCAGCTTTCTCACGTAAGTCATTAATTTTAAATCCAATTAAATTATTTTTTAGTGAATCAACTTTAATAAAAAAATCAATAATTAATTTTTTTAATAAAAATTAAGAATTAATTTGTTTAATAAAAATTAAGAATTAATTTGTTTAATAAAAATTAAGAATTAATTTTTCTAATAAAAATTAAGAATTAATTTGTTTAATAAAAATTAAGAATTAATTTTTCTAATAAAAATTAATTTTTTTAATAAAAATTTAAATTTCATTCTAAATAAATAATTTTACAGGCTAAATCAATTCCCTTTGCTTCAATGGTTTATTCCGGCGCACATGCTGCCTTGAAATTAAGCCAAGTTTTTATATTCGCCTGGAGTGGGTCGCTTCTTACCACCGAGGTATAAAAATAATTTTATTAATCAGCTAAAAATACATATTTGTGATGCTTAACTAATTTTTATAGAGTGAAAATCTGCGAGACGCCGTCTATGCTTCACGGTGGCTCCAAAACATCCGATTGAAGTCTTCAATAATAATAATGCTTTCCCAAAAACCTCTCACTCTGACAGCTTGTAATTTTTTATACGTCACAATAGACATGTTTGTAAAAGTGAGTCTGTCATTTTTATATCTAATTTTTTTAAATAAAATATTAAGTATGCGGTTTTTTTTACTACAGGTAGGAAACACGACCATATCTTATTATTTATTATTAAAAACATTTGAACAAGGCGCTTAAAAATCACATTGTTATTCTCACAATCATAAATTAGTTACAGATAATTATAACTGTTGAGTAAATCAAAATAAATATACATTGATCATAAAAAAAAAATATTGCTCATTAAAACGCAAAACACATAAATTACCTTTCAATTTTCTAGTGAGTAGGTGTGAAACAATTTTTCTTCAAAAAGTTTTTTTTTTTATGTTGAACATCAAAAACTATTCAGTTAGTAAAATTTCGAGACATAGAATAACGCAAAACTTTTGACAAGTTGATCAATTAAAAGTATATACATACGTCAGTAACAGAATATAAAGCCTTCCTCGCAATGATAAGCAGAGGTTGAGAGCTAAACTCAGACTGACTCCCCACCATGCACAATCTTTTTTTGATCAATAAGAAAACTATTACCAGTGAATATTATTTTAATTATCATCAATCATCTCTGCCGCTTGATATCGAGTAGAAAATTAAGTCTTATTGATGCAATTGACGGAATATTCTCCGTATTTTAAATAATTTTTTATTTAGACTTTTTGTTTTTAAGTCATTTTAACTTGGCCTTTCAATTTGATAATTTACGCCTGAGATGATGGTCAAAAATAAATTAGAGTATGATAAATTTAAAACTTTTATCAGACGTTTACTCTCTTTAGTCGGAGCTTGGTCGACAGAAGAGTCAAATTTATTTGCACGGTCACTTTTATATTTGCACTTGTCTGTGTATGTCGTACCAGTAATCGGAGTTTTTAATTTCGTTGGCGTAAATATACTGAATATCAAAGTTGTTGCCAAGGGATTGAGCATACTCATGGGCTTTTCGACAAATATTCTCAAAGTGTGATATATGTCAATTAATATTCTAATTATTTTCATATTCTGTACTATAATTAATATTTTTTCGCAATTTCGCGTGATTAGTAGTGACAATAATAAATTTTTATCATAATATTTCTTGTGGAAAAAAATTCTCTTACACAGTAAAAAATTTTACGTCAAAAAATTTTGTGTTAAAAATTTTTATGTTAAATATTGGACAATTTTTTGGGTTAATTTAACAAAATAAAAGTTAAACTTACACATAAAAGTGTTAAATATTTAACACTAAGTTTTTTGACGCAACGTCAAAAAATTTTGTGTTAAAAATTTTTATGTTAAATATTGGACAATTTTTTGGGTTAATTTAACAAAATAAAAGTTAAACTTACACATAAAAGTGTTAAATATTTAACACTAAGTTTTTTGACGCAAAATTTTTTACTGTTTATAATTAAAAAATTTACAAAAGTTTTGCGAAATTGCATTAAACTTTTATTTGTATCAATTTGTAATCTAAAATTACTAAAAAAATTGTCCTAATCATACCAGGCTGTCTGTATACTAATAAACCAAAAAGATGTGATCGAATTACATAAATTCCTCGACTCGTACTTCGATACAATGGTAAAGAAACCAGAACTATCAAAAATAGTTTTAAAAGGAGTCGGAAGTTTCCGACGTCTAACGATAATTGGAACGGTGCTGACAACAATCGTCTGTTTTTGCTACGCAGCCTATCCGGTTCTTTCTGTTATTAATCAATGGCACCAGCATACAAAGCCCATTCAGTACAAACACGTTTTCCCGCTAATATACCCCTGGAATTATATGACTAATAGTTTCATATACTATCTACACATTTTCAACGAAAATTTGACAAGTTTTAGTCTCATTGTGATTACCTCCGGAATCGACGGTCTGTTTCTTTATTACATTTTTCATCTGATCGGAATGGTGCGTGAAATATCATTTTTGATATCTTCGCTCGATAAAAATGATAACAGTGAAGCTGTTATGAAGCAATGTATTTTTAAATACGAATTATTGCTGAAATGCCGGGAGAAAATTCAGAAAATTTTCGGTTTGATTGTACTATGGAATATGAAAACTAATTCTCTTACGATGTGTATAAATATTTTTCAACTTTCCAATGTAAGAATTAATATTAATTGTTTATTCAAATATTTTATTATTTAAATTTTATCAAAAAAAATGAATGTAAATAATTCTTTATTTATTTATCTAACAGGCCAAGTCGATACCGTTGATATCAGTCATATTATGTCTAGCTCTAACAAGTCTAAAATTAATCCAAGCATTTGTCTTGGGATGGACAGGTACATGTTTCACTACTGAGGTAATTAATACAAATTTAGGAAAAATTTATTGATAATTCATATTGAAAAATTTTGGTGACATTTTTTACAGAGTGAAAAACTCCGAGAGGCTATTTATGCGGCCGACTGGTTAGGCAATAAGCAAATGATGAATTCGATACTGATAATGCTCACTCAAAAGCCTTTAGTCATAATAGCTTGCAAGTACGCCACTGTTTCAATAGAAATGTTTTCGGCTGTAAGTATTTATAAACTGAATTTTAATTCAATTATCCAATAATTTGACAGATAAACTAATTATTTTATGACTTTTATAGGTCATAAATACAACAATATCGTACTATTTATTACTAAAAACTTTTGACATCGACTAATAACTAAATTTATATTGCCGAGTATTCGGTGATAACTTTAATTTGTTATTTAATTAAATTAACCTGGAAAAGTTATCCCATCACTCGAAAAATCAATTAATTGCGGGATTGTATCTACTAAAAAATAAACACAATGATTTCGAGTGAAAAAAGACTGACTCCGAAGAAATTGAAAGAAAAACTTTTTAAAATATGTATTAAAAATAAAACTGTAGAATGATAACTTTAAAATTAATTCTTAAACATTTTATTCCTCAAAGATTTTAATTTTGTATGCAAAAGTCTAAGTAACAAACTAAAGGCAATAAAGACACAAAATTTTATTATAAAAAAAAACAAATTTGTCTTTTAAACACTAAAAAAAATTCAGCCCGTAAAATAGCACGGCATAAAACGGATCATTAACTTAGTTAAACTTTAACAATTAAAAGTATTTACATACATTTGGAGTTGCGGCCCTTGCTACTTATACTGAACGATCTTGACAAGTCGAAAGCAAAACTAAGACTGACCCCACCAACGCCAATAACTTTTTTTAATCAATATAAAAACAATTGTCATAATTATCATCAGTCTTTTGTGCTTCGTATTGACGTATTAAACATCAAATTAACTCTTATAGATGCTAATTGATTCTATACATCTTGTACTTCCGAGTAAGTATCATTTAAATGATAGATCGAATGGCAATTTCTTTGTAACAATTCGATCTCGACTATTAATAGTTATTTTATAATTTCTGTCTCGTGTTTGAAAATGGTTGAAATCAAGGAGGTAGAATACAAGAAATTCAGAAGTTTTATAAAATATTTGATAAGTTTAGCGGGTATTTGGACAACAGAACACTCGAATTCATTTGTACGGTCATTATTATACATCCATGTGTCTTGTTTTATAATACCAGTAATCGGAGTTTTGAACTTTATCAACACCAACATAACGAATGTAACGCTGGTAACAAAGGGGTTGAGTGTGCTGATGGGCATGGCGACGAACATGATGAAAGTGTGATATATTTCATTTTAACAATGTTTTTTTTTTTTAATTATTATAAAATTCAGGATGTAGAAATTACAATTTTTTTACTTTTTCGTTAGATTTTCTTGGATTAAATTACCGAAAACTGAACTTAATTGACAAGAAGTATTTTAGGCCTCTAATTAATTCAATCTCATCGCGACTTTGAAGTTTAAAACCTTAAAAAAATTTTTTTTAATTTAATTATTCCATTTTTCAGTATAACAAAGGGTTAAATTTAATATTTATAACAATTGTAATAAGTAAAAAATATTTATTAATTTTTGATGCAAAAAAAAAATTTAATTTTTCCTTGATAAAATATTTTTAAGTCTGGCAAATTGATATTTTTTTTGTAAAACAGTAGAAACAAGTCCTTCAAATTAAGAATTGGAAAAATTAAAATTTATTACAATTTTTAAATCATTTATATAAATTTTAAATATCTTATTTTATAAGTTAAAAATTTTGCACGCCTCATAGCGCGAAGCGCGCGAGGTTGTGCTTTATACTCGACTCATTAAGGTCAAGCAATTTTGTGATCTTCAAATGCCTCTATCACAACCATATTACACTTATACAATGATATAAGTAGATGTACACTGAAAAAACGCTTAAATTAAACCATCTTTTACTTTCTAAAATCATTTCATGTTGCTATTTTGACAAAAATTTTACGTAGACGTCGGGATGTCACCCCGTTTTGAATGTACCAACGATTACTCCCGAACAAATTGATATTTCAAGACCGGACCTTTTTTATTAGTTTAAGAATTCGATAAACTGGGTCCGTATTTCATATCAGTGGCCTAGCTTACGTGTTTTTTTTTTTTAATTGAATTTTTATTAAAATTCACTACGATACAACCGCACAAAGCCAAATAAACTTTTCTTATTTGTCACGTGAAAACTATGGCGCCACTTGATCAAGCTAGATTTTTTTAGACTGCGTGCGCATATGACAAGAAAAAAGGGCGCCGATATTTAAAAAAAAAATAAAAAATACTCTGTAAGAAATTACTTAATTATAATTTTTTTTTTTTAAACAATTAGTTTTACTACACAACTAATTTTTTTCTTAAAAAATGAATGAGCATTATGAGGCGTGCACTTTTGGATTTTCCAAACATATTTTTCAATTTAAGCAGTTAATTTTTCAACTTTAAAATGTAACTCAAACATGATATAATGTAAATATTTCGATGTTTACATCCTGAAATTTATCATAACAAAAAAAATTAAACTTGATACAATCAATATTAATTTAATTAACTAAATATCTATTTATCTCCTTTACTTTACTAGGCTATTTGCATGATTGTCAGTCGTAAGGACATAAATCGTTTCCGTGCCATCATCGACTCGCACTTCAACAAGTTGATGGAGAAGCCCCAACTATCGAGCGTTGTTTTGAAGGGAGTTACAAACTTTCGAAGAGCAACGATTTTCTTAACAACATTAGCGACTACTATATGCACTTTCTACGCGATCGTTCCCATGATTTCAATAATTAAGCAGTGGAAGCATCACATGCACCCTATCAAGTATAAACCGATTTTACCTACAGTCTACCCTTGGAATAATACGTCTAATACTTTTCTTTATCACTTCTGTTTCCTTATCGAAAACTTGACTAACCTGAGTATGATCGTTCTCACCTCGAGTGTCGACAGTCTATTTACTTACTATGTCTTTCACTTGATCGGTATGAGTCGCGAAATTCTGCATCTCGTAACTTCACTGAAAAAGAATGACGACACCGAAGCGGCTATCAATCAATGTGTGTCAAAGTACGCGCTGCTGCTAGAATGCCGAGACTTGCTGCAAAAAGTTTACGGCTTTGTAATTTTGTGGTCGATGAACACAAATGCTATCACGCTTTGCGCAGTAATTTTCCAGCTTACAAATGTAAAGACCACATCAGATCATTTTTTTGGAAGAAAAATGATTGATTTTTTTTTTACAGGCCAAAACACTCTCTATAACAGTCATGGTTATGTGTGCTGCACACGCGACTTTGAAGTTGTCCCAAGTATTTATTTACGGCTGGACCGGGTCTCGCTTAATGACAGAGGTAATAATAATTACAATTAATACTCTTCAAGACTTATTAATAAGCTTGCATTGATTACATTAGACTAAGCCCTTAAAAAATGTTTGATTTGTCCATAAATAATTTTTTTAATAAAAGTTACACGGAGAAAAAAATTTTGCTTTAGGAACTCTATAGTAGTTAGTTAGTTGTAAAAAGTTCCAGTAGGTTAACGTATTCTTATGGTAACAATACCGTTTGGCTCCTGCAACTCTACGTCGTTGAGCTTTGAGAGCTAAACGTTATTTCCCTTGCGGTTTTTGAAATACCGTAAATTTTCGGTATTAATGCGTTTACCATAAATTTACCGTTATAATTCTGAAATAATACGGTATTTCTGTGGTCATTTTGTAAAGTTCTCCCAACTATACCGTTAGGCTCTGAGAACAATCCCGTTGAGCTCTGAGAGCTCAACAACATTGAGTTATTAGAACTAAATAACATTTTGTTACTGTAACTCTAAAACGAACAGTAAACTGTGTATAGTTATGGTAACTCTACAATTTGGTTACCAGAACAAAATTTTTTTTCCGTGTAGTATTGAAAACTTCCAACAGATGGCGCATAGGCGCTAAATTGTCTCCTAAGAAGAAAGTTGAGTCAAAGATATAAAAATCTAAAACAAAAATTATTTCTTCCACTCTTTCGAATCATTTATTATTGATTTTTTGTTAAATATAAACTACAAAACTAAAATTTGTGATATATAATTATTATTTTTCTCAACCAGATTGTGTACATATAAATTAAAGTTATCTCGCCTTATTGGTCAAGTGATTAGTGAATTTAATTCAAGCCATTAGATGGACATTCCATCTTCGCTATTGTTCGAGAAGAAATTCTCTCTTTGCATCAGTTCGATGGGGGTCCATCAAACTTGAATACTAGTAAAGCTGGAAAATTTTTTGGTATCCGTTCGAGTTATAAAGATGTTAATTGAATGAAAGAAATGAAAGAAACTAAATGAGAATAAAGACAAACTTTCAAAAAATATATGGGGTCGGTTACCATGCCAGGAATCGAACCTGGATCTCCCTGATGGAAAGTAAGTAAGTATCGAGAGTATAAGAACAGACTGAGAAACGATGATGGTGGAAGGGGCCCGGTAGCTTAACTGGTAGAGCTCCTGACATGTTATCAGGGAGATCCAGGTTCGATTCCTGAAACTAAATGAGAATAAAGACAAACTTTCAAAAAATATATGGGGTCGGTTACCATGCCAGGAATCGAACCTGGATCTCCCTGATGGAAAGTAAGTAAGTATCGAGAGTATAAGAACAGACTGAGAAACGATGATGGTGGAAGGGGCCCGGTAGCTTAACTGGTAGAGCTCCTGACATGTTATCAGGGAGATCCAGGTTCGATTCCTGGCTTGGTAACCGACACCATATATTTTTTCAAAGTTTGTCTTTATTCTCATTTAGTTTCTTTCATTTCTTTCATTCAATTAACATCTTTATAACTCGAACGGATACCAAAAAATTTTCCAGCTTTACTAGTATTCAAGTTTGATGGACCCCCATCGAACTGATGCAAAGAGAGAATTCCCTCTCGAACAATAGCGAAGATGGAATGTCCATCTAATGGCTTGAATTAAATTCATTAGTCACTTGACCAATAAGGCAAGATAACTTTAATTTGTGATATATCTTTAGACATTTAAGAATTTTATGATAAATTAGTTCGAAAAAAAAATAGCTTACACTTAATTAATGTGTTCTTTGTTCAGTTTTTTCTATTCAAAAATAAATTACTGATGAATATTAACTTGTAATTTAATATTGCAAACTTTAATTAACTTTATCAGAGCGAGAAATTGCGCGAAGCAATATACGCTGCAAATTGGTTTGGAAATAAACGACTGATGACTTCAATAATAATTATACTCTCTCAGAAATCGCTGATTATAAAAGCCTGCAAGTTTTCAACCGTATCTATTGATATGTTCTCGGCGGTGAGTATTTTTAAACTCAAATTCAACTAAGTAACTTTTGAATTAATTTATTAATTTTACAGGTCATCAACACTACGATATCTTACTACTTGCTACTGAAAACTTTTGAAAGTGATTCTTAAAAATTTGATTATTTTTCAAATTTGCTGTATGTATAAACTGAATGTATATTTAAGAAATTTAGTACAATATATTGGCTTGATAGTTTCTATTTTTTTTTTAATAATTTTATGGTATGTTAAATAAAATTGATAACAGCAATTTCAATAAAAAAGCGTTTAAAATTTTTAGCGTTGAAATTTATCGAAAATCACTTGATCTGTCTTTGCTATTGTTCTTATCGTATTAATTATCGATCAATGTACGCATCATATTCGACCCGTCAGTTAAAAGCTCATTTTTCCAACAATGTATCCGAAGAACAATTCACCATACACTGTTTAATAACACCTACATGTTTTCAATGAAAATTCAATGAATTTTAGTCCCATTGTTGTCAATCGAGCATTGATACCTTATTTACGTATTATATTTTCCATTTGATCGACGTGTTGCATAAAATATCACCCATCAAATGCCATTATTTTGTCAATAAAAATAATTCAAACAATATATTTTGGCTTTTTGGAAAAAAGTGCAAAAATATACTTTAAAAAATTATACTTTTGAATAAAGTACTTACTAAAAAGAATAAATCGGTTCTTTTGGAGTATTTAATTGTTCAATTTTCGTCATGTATTTTACCACTTTGAATTAATTTGAACAAAAAAGTACAAAAAACAGTATTGATCATTTCAAGCAGCAACGAACTGATAGTACACGTATGTGAAATAAAAATAAATTGATAATGAGAGGATCTGTTCAGGTAAAGAGTTAAGCTTGTACTGAGTTCCCCACTACTGTTTATAATTCTCGAATCAATATTATGGCTATTACGCTTATTACACTGATTATAATCAGCAACCACCATCAATTTGGACTTAAGCTACTGAGTAGATAATTAACTTTTATAATAAGAATTGATTCTCACTTATCTGTATTCTTTATACTTCATATCAAGTCAACGACCGTTCAATTTAAAACATCAACGTCAGTTCAAATTAGTCTATGAACCTCTTCTGTCATCGACTTTGAGCTCGCGAAAATGATTGTCGAGAACCGTAAAATGTACGTCAGGTTTCAAACTCTGATCAGGCGCTTGCAGTTAATTATCAGTTTTTGGTCATCTAAGGATTCGAGTATTTTATTTTTATCACTACCGTACTTGCATCTATGTGCTTTTGTACTACCGTTAATCGGCGTAGCTAATTTTTTTAGAACTTACATTTCAAACATCAATCTTGTTACGAAAGGTTTGAGTGTTATGGTTGGATATTCTACAGTTATGATGAAAGTAAAGTATTATTATTTTATATTTTATAAAAATTAATTGTTTTTGTACAAAAAACTTGTTAATTTTTGATAATTTTAAATTTTATCAGCGTAAAGATCAAAATATTTTGAAAAAAAATTTTTTTTTCGTTTTCAAATTCATTTTTTTAAACGAACATAGTTTTATAATGAATTCATCAAAAATTTATAGAAAATAAAATTCATTAAAGTGTCTCACCATTTTTAAAAATTTTTGAATTTTTAACTTGATAGTAATTTTCTTTTAATCAATATTTTTTCAAAAATAATAGTAATTTCATGAATTAAAAGATTTAAACTAAAATATAAATATTGTAGTACCTATTATATTTAGGCATCTTTTTATTGAGTTCATAATTTTTTAATAATTCTATCCATATTTTTATAAATTCATAGTATAGACCATTGTAATAATTTTCCGGAATTTTGTTGGAAACAAAATCTAGTTTCGTACTACAATATTTGTCTTTTAATTCATGTATACATTATTTTTAAATAAATATTAATTAAAAAGATACTATCACTAGGTTAAATAATAAATAATGAACTATTTTATAAGAAATATAATATATTTTAAATAAATAATTAATGATACTAAAGTTAGCCGACGTTTTTAATTTTTTGATTTTATCTTTAATAATTAAATTAGAACAAAAAAATACTTTTTAAAAATTGCACTTACAGTTTTTGAAGTTTTTTACAAGTGAAAATTTTTTTTTTAATCATTTTTTCAATAAAAAAAAAAATTCTAAAAATTTTTATGTCAGCTAACTTAATTTTCATAATTAAAATATTTTATAATTATCGATGGTAAACTATTGATACTTTGAAGCTCCAAAATTAGTTTATTTAGAAAAATCTTTAATAATATTGAATTAAATTCATATGATAATTAATGATTTTATATTTTCACGGTATAGCTAAATTTTTACTATAATAAAACCTATTTGATTGTTTTTAACATTTTTCTTTGATCATTTTTGTATTTTTTTTTCTTTAAAATTTTTTTTATTATATGCCAAAGAAGTATAACTTCTGACGCGTGTACATAAGTACACACACTATTTTTTTGTAGGAAAATTAAATCATTTCTATAATAAATTAATTCAAAAATAATATTTATTTAAAAATATGAATTTAAGGATCAAATTTATAAAAAAAAAAAATTTTTACACAAAAGTATACTCAAATTTTTAAAATATTTTGTCAGATGATAACATTTATAGTGAAGCGCAAAGAAATAAACAAGCTACACTCGATCCTCGAGCCGTACGTCGAAAAATTGGTCGAAAAATCTGGAATGTCGCATGATGTTTTAAGAGAAGTGAGTATGTTTCGAAGATTATGTGCAACTTTAACCGGGTGCGTAACAACATCATCCACTCTGTATGCGGTGATACCTCTAGTAACAGTGTTCAACCAATGGAGACACAACAAACCGATAAAAATGAACCACCTTTACCCCGTGATCTATCCCTGGGAAAAAGCCCCTACTGGCCCGGTGTTCTACTGCCAAATTATCAATGAGTATTTCACAACGTTCAGTATCATCACAGTAACCTCCAGCGTAGACTCTTTGTTCGTTTACTACGCATTCCAAATGGTCTGTATGATTCGTGACATTGCACATAACATTTCGTCTCTGACTGAGGAAAACTGTCAAGAAATTATCGGTAAATGTGTACGTCAATATACAGTGTTGCTAGAATGCAGGAGCGAAATGGACAATGTGAGCAATTTTTCAATCATATTTAATTTTTTTTTGTGATGCAGGTTATTAAGTAATTAAAAAAATATTTTTGAAGGTTTTTGGACCGATAATTCTCTGGTCGATGGGAACTAATGCTGTCGTACTTTGCGGGCTAATTTTTCAGCTGTCTCACGTGAGAAGAAATTTAAAAATAATTTATAAATTACAGAATTAAAAAAAAATCAATTTTAATATTTTAAATAATTTTCAGGCTAAAACAATACCAGTTTTGACAATGTTTTTGTGTGCAGCATACGTTGCCTTCAAAGTGACACAAATTTTTATGTTTGCATGGGCTGCATCAAAATTTACTACGGAGGTAAATTTTATCAACTCAAACTTGTTATACTTTTCCAATTTAATTAATTAAAAATCTTAATACTCATTTCAAAGAGTGACGATCTGTCAGACACTATCTACGCTGCTGATTGGTTTGGGAGTAAAAATAGAATGAAGGCGATAACAATCATGCTGGCCCAGAGGCCTTTGGTTTTTACAGCTTGCAGCTTTTCAACGATATCAATTGAAATGTTTTCGGCAGTCAGTATTCGTCAGCCATAATTACTTTTATTTCTGATCTGATTAATTGATAATTTTTTTTTCTCCTTCAGGTTATGAACACAACGATTTCATATTTTCTTCTACTGAAAAATTTCGACCCTGATGCTTAAGCGCACACAATCAACCAAAATTGAAATTGAAAAATTATTTTGAATATCGTTATTGGTTATGTAGAACTCAAAAATAGAAGTCATCTTAGATGTGTAGTGTGTGAACACAAATTTTTGGAATAAAAAATGTTGTGAATTAAATTACATATCACAGCACCCGTGCATAGAATAATTATCACTGTTTTAAAGTATTTACAAGAATTAATTCAGAAATTTCTGAAAAATTGTAACCTTTTGAGTGAATATTTAATTAATTTTCATTAAAGACAAATAAAACTTGTGAGAACTTAAATTGATTAATAAAAAATGAGTAATAAATTTACCGAAATTGAAACCACTGAACCAAAATTACTTAAATTAATCCAGTTGAAATCCATACTCGGGATATACTTATGACTTATGACAAATGAAAATGACTTGATAATGATACGATCTGTTCAAGTGAAGAGTCAAGCTGAAACTAACATCCCCACCACCGAGCATAATTATCGAATCAATATAATTTCTATTACTCCAACTATTACGTCAATCATCTGATTATGTTAAAGATAAATCATTAGATCATTAAATCATTAGATTCTATAATACAAATTGATTCCCAGTATACTTAATGCTTGACATTTTCTCTTGTACAATCCAAGAATTACCTGCTCGAATTAGTCTGTTCTTAATCTTCTACTTGGCAGATTTCAACCATGATTGTTGAAAAACGAATAGAATACATGAAGTTTCAAATCATGGTAAAACGTTTTCTCTGCATCATCGGGTTTTGGTCGTCCGAAAATTCAAATATATTCTTTAAAAATTTGTTATTTTTACATCTCTCATTTTTTATAATTCCCATTATTGGTGTGATTAATTTTTTCAAAACTCACATTTCAAATATACACCTTGCTACAAAAGGTTTAAGTGTTCTGGTTGGGTTTTCTACCGTTATCGTCAAAGTATAGTATCAAATTTCTTTTAGTTTTGAAAATATGTATTCAAAATAATTGTTTCTGTTTTAATTACGGCAAGGTAGCATGTTTCGTCATCAACCGAAAAGACATTAACGATTTGTACAAGATTCTCGATCCTTATGTCGATGAATTGTTAAACAAATCTGGAATTTCGGACGTGGTTTTAAAAGGAATATCAAATTTTCGTCGACTATGCAAAATCGCCGCTGGATTTGTGACGGTGTCTTGTTCTTCTTATGCAATCACACCGATTCTTTCAATAATTAGCCAGTGGAGACACCAAAAACGACCTATTAGATACAATCTAATTTATCCGACTGCATACCCTTGGGAGCATCCTGCGAGTGGTTTCTTGTACAATTGTCACTTTTTGAACGAATACTTAACGACATTTAGTATCGTCACTGTAACGGCTAGCATAGATAGTGTTTTTGTGTACTACGTTTTCCAAATAATTGGAATGATACGGGAGATTTCGCATGACATGTCACGTTTTGATCAGGGCAATGTCGATGCTATTATTCGTCAATGTGTTCAACAGTATGAAGTGTTACTGGAGTGTCGGAGGAAAGTCGAAAAGATTTTTGGGCCAATAATACTTTGGTCGATGGGTACCAATGCAATCATACTATGTGCTGTCATTTTTCAACTATCTCATGTAAGAAATCTAAAATATTTACTCTACTTATTTATTGTTTTTTAATCATAAATGTAAGATTGATTATTATTAATATAAATGGAGTGTATTGAACTTGCCACATAATTTTATTTGATTTCAATATAAATTTTGGCATGATATCGATGAGCGATTTTGGATAATAGTCACGTCAAATGTGTCATAAAATAAAACTAATGACTTCAATTTAATCCGTGCAAAAATAATATTTACTACTATAATTATTGCAAGAAAATTTATTTGCAAAAAAAAATTTTATACAGTGTTGTAAATAAATTAAAGTGACTGATGAAACTTAATTTCTTTTTGAATATACACTAAGCGAAAAGGAAATTTGGTATAGAGTAGGTAGCTTAAATGGTATAGTAGCCGACATGTCTTCGGAAGGTTCTGAATTCGAATCCCAGTTCGAGCTATCCGAATTTTTTCTCGCATATTCTATAAACCCACATTAAAAAGGTTCTTTTCTCCCCTCCGTGCGGAAAGCGTCAATTTTCTGCTCACTGCGCTAAACGAAAATGCCGCTTTCCGCCTCCGTCGAGGAGAAAAATAGTATTCTCACCACGGGCAGGAAATAAGAAAGCCTCAGATCACATGTTTGTCGACCTCGGCTTCGCCTCGGTCAACAATTACATGTAATCTGAGACATTTCTTATTTTCCTGCCCTGGTTAAGAAAAATACTATTCCGATTCCTTTCTCAATCTCATCCTCCCAATTATCCTGTTACGTGAATGTTGAAACGCTTCACGTAATAATATAATTATCCGTAACTCCTATTCTTTCCCGCTTCACAGCATTATTTATATTTGTTTTATAGATTTTTTATATATTTCGAAATAAATATTATTTATATTTTTTTTTCATGGGGATGATTCAAAAGTTAAGTTTCATCAGTCACTTTAATTTTTTTACCATACTGTATAAAATTTTTTTTTTGCAAGTATATTTTCTTTGCAATCATGATAATGGTAAATATTATCAACCTAATGATAAAAGTAATTTATTTTTTTTATTTCAAATATTTTAAAAGGAAAATTAAGTTATGATTATGAATCATTTATTATAAAATCATCTTTGTTCCAAAATTAGAACTTAAAGATTAAAGATCATAAAAAAATTTTCTTTAAATACCAATCACGCATTAACAACTAATTTTTATTAACTTTTACAGGCAAAAACCATACCGTTCACAGTAATAGTGATTTGTGCAGCATACGCTGGTTTGAAACTGACTCAAATTTTCATTTTTGCATGGGCAGGCTCGCAACTCACCATCGAGGTGAATAAAATAGATTTTTAAACAATAACAGCTCTCAATTTTTCAGTCCATGTTATATTTATTGCAATAGAGTGAAAATTTAATAGACACTATTTACGCAGCCAATTGGCTTGGGAATAAACGTACGATGACTTCGATATTAATGATGCTCACCCAAAAACCGCTGGTATTAACTGCCTGCAGCTTATCAACAGTATCAATAGATATGTTTGTGTCAGTGAGTATTAAATAATTACTTTCAATTTTAACTAAATAACAATAATTGATTTATCTGTCGTTCTGCAGGTAATCAACACAACTATTTCATACTATTTATTGTTGAAAACCTTTGAAGCCGATACGTAGTTCATTATCAAATATTTTATATATGATGAACGATAGTAATAAGTCCATTGTTAAAGTTATTATTGTCTAGCGTATTAAATCAAGATTTATTAATTGTAATTTTAAAATAATTTACGAATATAAACTCACCAGCAAACAGTTTCTCCAGAAATTAGTCTTTTAAAATGAGTATAATTGATCCACACTGAAACAAAAAAAATAAAAATTTTTACAAGACACATTAAAAAATTCAATTTTAAAAACATTGTTCTTATATTTTGAACTTTGTATTTTACGATTCAGTTTTATAGCAAGACTTATTCCCAATGACTGCTGGATTAAGACTGACGCTAACAGATCCATTATAAAATTTCCGATCGATCGAAAAACTATCACTGTAATTTTCAGTAGAATAAAACTTTTTAAAATTTATTATTACAATAGCGAGAACTTTAAATTTACATTTGATCGTTGAATTAATTTTTTTACCATATTAAACTTTGGATTTCTACGAAGAAAATTACTCGGATAATCTCTTTATTATCATAAAGCTTAGTCTTTTCTAAATTACTATAAACGGTTTCTTTGTTAACATGTCAGAAAGCAGTCTTTCCAAGTATAGAACATATCGTGGGCTCACTAAAGCATTACTTACAGCCGGAGGTCTTTGGCCTTACCACAATTCGTCTATTTTTTACCGAGTTTGGCCGTATCTGCAAATCATTGTAAGCTCAGGGATGGTGTTGGCAATATTAGGGTTCGTTCGAGAACATTTTTCGAATGTTGCTCTCGTGACTCGCGGGCTAAGTGTTATGACAAGTCATTTGACAACAATGTTCAAGGTATTTGTTCAAAATATTGACGACAAAAGACAGAGACATGATCAAATTCATTTTATTATTTGTTACATGTGGTCAAAAGTTGATGTGTTTGGCGATAAATCGCGAGGATCTGGCGGAGCTCCATGAACACCTTGACCCGTATGTGGAAAATTTGTTAAAAACATTCAAGTCAACAGATGTGATCTTGAAAGATGTTAACAGCTTCAGATTACTATCGTGGGGCCTAACATTTTTTGCATTTATCGCTACGTGTGCTTTGATTTTCATGCCATTGTTGGTAATTTTACACTATCATCAGCAAGGAATTGAGCTGACTAATTACCCGTTAATTTACCCAAGTGTTTATCCCTGGAAAATAATTTCGAATGGATGGATCTACAAAGCAAATTACGTTTTTGAATCAACTGCCACTCTAATTATGTTTTTTGTGACCGCTTCTGTCGACTCTCTATTCAATCTGTATGTTTTCCAAATGGTCGGACAGCTGCGCGAAATTTCGTACTGCATCACACACCTCGATAGTTTCGATAAAAATAATAGTGTTGTAAAGTGTGTTGTTCAGTACGAAAAATTGATGAAATGCGTGGTATTACTTGAAAAAATCTATGGGTTTATTTTTCTCTGGATCATGGCGACAAATGCTGTTGTGCTTTGCTCGTTATTGTTTCAAATATCGCAGGTAAAAATTATTTTGACTTTGCTTCCAATAAACTTTAATTTTATTGATATGTTTTGCAACAAAAATTATTTTTGATCCAAATTTTAGCTTAAGAAAAAAATTGATCAAAATTTTTGATTTCAGATGAAAAGCATATCCATCACGCGAGGATTGTTATTTACTACATACATTACTTTGAAAGTGATTCAGACATTCATGTATACTTGGGGTGGTTCTTACCTAACTGATGAGGTAATTTGGAAAATATTCTTGAAGTTTTTCAACTAAAATATCACTTATTAACAGAGCGAGAATTATAAATACGCGGTGTATGCATCAAACTGGTTTGGAAATAAAAATCTTATAACGACTGTCAAAATGACACTCTGTCAAAAATCATTGATTCTGACTGCTTGCAATTTTTCTATTGTGTCTGTTAAAATTTTTGTGATGGTAAATTTTGAGAAGCAATTTTTTTTTGTGTATATAATAATTTTCTTTTATTTTTTAAAGGTCATGAATACAACCTTATCTTATTTCTTTCTACTAGAAGCGATGGATTCTTGAGAAAATCAATCATCGTCTACAATTCTACGCACAGATGCGTAATTATAAATAAATTGGTGAAAATAATTTACTTTACTTTTGAGAAAATACATTTAATAACAATAAATAATTAATTAAAAAATTTATTACATTCCAAAAAACGTTAAGATCCATAATAATATAAGTTAACATTCACTAAAAATTTTTATAAAACATTTTTAGTTACCAAATATTTTTATAGTATCAATTTCACGATTTTTATGTTGAATTTTCACTACAAATTTGAAAAAATAATAATTGTAAAAATAGGAGATCTGTTAGAGTGGATTGTGAAAATATGACTGACGCGTAGCTGCGTTAGAAAAATTTTTGATCAATAAAATCTATAACAACAATAGTAGAGAGTATAAGTTTTGAAGAAACTTTTTGAACTTAGTGTGTAACTTCTAGCATATAATTTTTGAATTGGAAATTACGATTTCCGGAACCACGTCAATATTGCGTGCACAAAGACAACGCACCACATAACATATCTAACGGTGCGATTAGCTGTCCATAAAAGTTAGTTCTTAGCATTATGTCTCAACCTGAAAGAAGCGATTACGTAAAATTTCGCGGAGTTACAAAAAGTTTCATGGCCATCTGTGGACTATGGCATTATGAAACTACAAGTTTGTTTTATCGACTAATACCGTACGAACAAATAGTGTTAATTGTAACTCTAATAATGGCAATACTAAAATTAATCTATGAGAATCACTCAAATTTGCTTTTTGTCGTAAAAAGCTTAAATTTTGCGACCAGTTATGTGTTTACTTGTTTCAAGGTAAAATTTTGTTCAAACATATTTTGATATTACATCGTTTTAATAATACGTTAAATGTTGCAGGTGTTAAGTTTTATTTTAAATAAAGAAAATTTAAAAAATCTTCAAAAAGCTCTCGACCTTAACTTCGATGATATGTTAGAAGATTCTAAAATATCAAAGCTCATTCTAAAAAATATCAGTATCTTTAAATCTATTTCATTAACTTATGCAATGAGTGTTATTCTCACTACGACCTGTTACATAAGCATACCTGTATCTATCATTTCATACGCAAGTTATCATAAAATTAATTTAACTCAATATCCTATGCTATACCCAGCTAGTTATATTTGGAAGAGGCCAGCGAAAGGATTATTCTATCAACTTAATTTTTCACTCGAAATTATCACTGCAGCGACTATAACAGCGATCACGATAAGCATCGATACCATGTTCATGTTGTACGTTTTCCAAATGATTGGGCAGTTACGTAAAATTTCATACTATGTTACGTATACTGGCGAAAAAAGCGACCAAAATCATGCATTATCGACTTATGTTTCTCAATATGTGAATTTGATTAAATATAAGGATTCGTTTGAAAAAGTTTATGGTCCAATAATTCTGATACTGCTAACCACTAATGCAGTTGTTCTTTGTACATTATTATTCCAATTAACACACGTATGTAATAAATTTTTTAATAATATATTGCTAGATAATTTGCACTAAGAAGCTTACAGTTCACGTTTATTTGATAAAAATTGGATACTTTACGCCAAATAAATACAATATTTTGTTTATAATTAGAATAACATTTATTAATAACAATAAAGTACAAAAAATTAATTTAAAATAACTAAGGATTGAATGCACAGTGATTAATTAAAATTAAAATTGGTTTTTGTAACGATTTATTTCGAAAAAAAAAAAAAAAAAAAAAAAAAAGTTAATTTCTAATGTATATACATCAAATTTGTGAGACTATTACAAATTGATAGAAAATAGCAAATTTTTTATTTTATGCTACTCACCACTGTTACCCCGTCCCAGAGCTACTACCACAGCGCGGGAAGGGGGGGAAGTGAGTTGGACCGAAATCACCGCTGTCCATCTTACAGCAACAAAGAAAGTTAATTTCTAATGTATATACATCAAATTTGTGAGACTATTACAAATTGATAGAAAATAGATATTTAAACGAATTATAAAAAAATTCTCAAAATTTCCCAGAAATTTTTTGTGGATACTAGCAATCTCAAAAATTAAGAAAATAAAAAAAAATGTTTCAAACCATCGGGTTTGGCGTGGAATGCCCCATATGCTATGATTAGTGATGCGAAATGACGGTCATTTTCAACTTTGGTCAAATCACGAGCAATTGACGAGCAAATGCTCGTCAATTGACGTCATTTTTTTTTGGTCAGTCATAAAAATTCATGAGCATTTTTTTTTTTTTTTACTAAAATTACTCTCAAAAAAAATCAAACCAATCTATTTCATATGCAACTTCAATATTTTAAATATTTAAAACGAAATTTGTCTAAAAATTCTGACGGTAATAAACAAATTTGGCTTGCTCAACTACTTAGATGGAAAATGACCGTCAAAAATTTTTCGGTCATTTTTTGGTCAATTTTTTAGACTTGAGAATCTGGTGAAATTTGTTTACTGAAATTGATTCTACAGATTATTTGTTAAAAACAATCACTATATCTATTAATATGAACACAAAATTTATCTAAAAATTCTGACGGTAGAAAAAAAATCTGGGTTGCTCACTACTTAGATGGAAAATGACCGTCAAAAATTTTCGGTCATTTTTTGGTCAAGTTTTACAATTTTTTTAATTTAGCTTTTAGATTAAATCGCCAATTAATTCGAAAAATAACCGGCGGTCATTTTTTTTTAGTTGGTCAATTGACGTCAAATGACAAGCAATTGACGAGCACATGCTTTGCTTCACATCACTAGCTATGATACTAATAATAATAATAATAACTATAATACTCAGAATTATCGATCTTGTTATCGATAAAAATATAAGCTGAAATCCCTTCCAAAAAACATTTTTTACCACGTAAATATGACCTTTTTTTATCAAGAGTATGAAATAAAATTCTTTTAATTTTTTCTAGATGATATATTACATTTTTTGTTTTGATATTTTGATCATAAATCGGAATTCAAGTATTGATATATGATAACAAGTTAGATTATTTCAGGTAAGAGGTTTTTCTACTAAATCAATCATTCAAGGACTATCATATCTGTTATACCTGATACTAAAGGTAATTCAAACGTTTATGTACTCATGGAGCGGTTCATGTTTAACAGAAGAGGTAATAATTCAATTATTTAACGTAATTTAATTATTATGAATGATTGAAATATTGTGGAAAAAATGAAAGTCATTTGAACTTTCTATATCGACAGAGTGAAAAGTGTCAATATGCGGTGTTTTCTGCAAATTGGTTCGGAAACAAAAAAATGATGAGTTCAATAGTCATCATACTTTCACAGCGACCTTTATTATTGACTGCATGCAATTTTGCAACTGTTAATGTCCCAATTTTTGTTATGGTAATTTTTTCTTAAATCTTATCCTTTTGTTTTTATTCACTTATATTACAGAACTACTGATTTTTTTTACAGATATTACAAACATCGATGTCATACTTTTTTCTTTTACAAACAATTGAAGAGCATAATTAATCTTGTATACTTAAAGCCAAATATTGACATACAATATGAAAAAAATATTTAACAGATAATTTTAGTGAATAATTAAAAAACATATTTACACAAAAATCACTAAATAGTTGAATCACTCCCATTAAAAATGTAATTAAACGTTTCCGTTCACTTTTTGAACACTTATTAATATATATTTTTGTCTGCATCAAGTCTGATATTACCTCAGACTAATGAATTTTTATAGAATAGTATAAAAAAAAAGAATACTATGAGAGATCTGTTAAACGAGCAGGTCAAAATACGACTGAAGTGCACAATAGGTTCTAGATGAAAAAATTTTGATCGATAAAATCTACAGCATTAATGATAGACATGCATGTTCTGAAAAAACTTTATCTAGTTTGCCTATTACTACTTATGTATAATTTTAAATAAGAAATAACTATTCCTAGTACTGTTCCACTATCACGCAAAAAACAATACCCTATACTTTATTTAATAGTGCAATTTGGCGGTTCAAAAACTTCACTCTTATAATATATCTTTGCACAATGTCTCAAAGCGAAAAAAACGATTACATTAAATTTCGTTCTCTGCCTAAAAGTTTCATGACAATTTGCGGACTGTGGTATTACGAAAATTCGAGTTTAATCTATCGAATTATACCTTACAAGCAAATTGCGATTTGCGCTACTATCGCATTTGGTATGCTGAAGTATATCTACGAGAATCATTCAAATTTGGCTATTGTCATAAAATGCTTAAGTCTTGCAACGGGTTATTTATTTGTTATATTCAAGGTAAAAATTCTATTTTATTCCTTTTCAATACTACAAAAAAGTAAATTTGATCTTACTCATTCAATTTTTCAGGTAGTGTGCTTTACACTCAACAAAGAAGATCTGAATAATCTCCAAAAAGCTCTCGATCCTTATTTGGAAGAAACATTGAAGGATTTAAAAATATCAAAATTTATTTTAAAAAATGTCAGTATTTTCAAATACATAACAAAAGTTCATGCAGCAATCATTATTTTTACATCACTATTTTATGTTTGTATTCCACTGTTTTTGATATTTTACGTGAACCATCATCACATAAACGTGACTCACTATCCTGGATTATACCAGACAAGTTACCTTTGGGGCAGACCTACAAAAGGACTCGGATATCAAATCCAGTATTTATTTGAAGTGTTTGGTGCTTACACTTTGGCTGCAGTAACAATAAGCGTAGATACTGTATTCATGTTATATATTTTCCAAATTGTTGGACGCTTACGCAATATTTCGTACAATATTTCGCTTTCTGGTGACGATAAAAATTCATTATCAACCTGCGTCGTTCATTATGCGAAATTGATAAAATACATAGCTTTGCTCCAAAAAATTTACGGCCCAATAACCCTCATAACGGTGGTCACTAATGCTGTTATTATTTGTACAGTATTATTCCAACTGTCACACGTAAGTTATTTGATTTAAAAAACGATGAATTGTTTGACTTCAAGTGACCTTAAATGAGAGATTGAATTTTACAGGCAACTTTTACCATTTCTGGAAAATCTATCATTCAATTATTAGCGTTCTCCATGCACTTGTCACTGAAAACGCTTCAGACATTTTTGTACTCATGGAGCGGTTCTGTTTTAATAGAAGAGGTAATAACCAAAGTATTCCACGATCTTAGTAACTTTGTTTTGTCTACTCACCAATAGAGTGAAAAGTGTCAATATGCAGTTTATACTTCCAATTGGTATGGAAATAAAAAATTGATGACTTCAATTGTCATCATACTCTCACAACGACCATTAGTTTTGACAGCGTGCAATTTTTCAATTATCAATGTTAAGGTTTTCGTGATGGTAATTTTTTATAAAAATCTTATCGTTAATTTTTTACTCTATTTAATTATTTTTTATTACAGGTATTAAACACATCGCTTTCATATTTTTTTCTACTGCAAACTGTCGAGGAAAATAATTCAAATTCAAAATAAAGTATATAAAATTTTATGTTGTTAATATATGAAATGTTACTGTAGTAAAAAAATAGATAATATATTCGACCTAAACTTTATTATGTTTGAGGTTCATTTTTTGTATGAACCTTGTAAAAAACTTTTATTTGTTAAAAAAAAAAAAAAACCGAGGATTTTAAAGCTGAACTAAAACACAAATTTATAAAATTTGAACTGAAATTATGTCAAAAATTTGCAAGCTTTAATTTATCACTCACATTAGAACCGAAAAAACCAGTTACAATTCAAATTTTATTAATTACCATTTTTATATTATAAATTTGACGGGCCTTTGCTTATTTTTGCTGCTGTATTAAAATATAATTAAAGCTCAAAAACTTCAAAAATTTTTTTAATTAATAAAAAACTACAATATTAAATACAACTGTTGCTCAAAAAATCTACATCATGACCAAATTTTGAAAAAATAGATTATGTTCACCAAAATTATTATCAAACATTTTCGTTTACCTTATTGTGGTATTCAATAATGACGATAAGTAACTGATAAGATAACTCGGACAAGTTGACGGACAGACGGAGACTAAACAGCAAACGCATTATAAATTTACCGATCAATAAACAAATGATTACAATAATGAAGAGTAATTTAATCTCTAGCTTTTTTCTAATAAATTGATCCCGATAATTTCAAAGAATATACTTATCTACTTCCATTTACTACAAGGAAATAATTTTCTCCATAATCCAACATCTAGCATTGCGCAGTAGAGAATCATTAGATGCGATTTGCTGATTATCAATCAATTTCTCTACTTATGGCCACAAGGGAGTTGTAAGAGTCTTAAGAATGACCGAGAATAAAGTGTCTCATTATATTGTGTTTCACAAACTTACCAAAGGTCTCTTGACTTTCGCAGGACTTTGGCCTTACGAAAATTCAAATTATTTCTACAAAATCCTACCGTACATTGAATTAATCATAAGTATAGGAATCGTGATAGCAATTTTTGGTTTCGTACGCCAACATTTTTCCAGTGTTAGTCTGGTTACTCGTGGCCTAAGTATTATGACAAGTTTCATTACAGTCATTTTGAAAGTAAAAATTTTGAAATCTATTTTTTGGATAAAATTTTACTAATTCTTTAAAAAACTGTTACAGCTAAAATGTATGTCGACATATCGAGAAGATTTAAAGGAGTTGCATAATTACCTTGACTCTTCCTTCAGTGCATTCCTTGAAAATTCAAAACTAACAAAACCTATTTTGAAAAAAGTTCAAATTTTTACAAACTTATCGGTCGTTTTTACTGTATGTGTTTTAATTTCCGTGTGTTTTTACATTATAAACCCATTAATTTTTATAATACAGCATTATAAACTCACGGGAGTAAAGTATCCCTTAATTTATCCGAGTAGTTATCCTTGGGAAGTGCCACCAAGTGGATTTTACTATCAACTTCACTTTGTTTTTGAATTACTCGCATCATGGACATTGCTTCTCGTCACTACGGGTATCGATTCTTTATTTACCCTTTATATTTTTATGATGATTGGCCAATTGCGTGAAATGTCCTATTCTATAACACACATTGACAATACTCAGGACAAAGATCTTGTGATCCGTAAGTGTATTGACCAATACGAAAAGTTACTAAGAGCTAAATCTATAATTGAAACCCTTTTTGGGCCCGTAATTTTGTGGATCATTGGAACAAATGCAATTGTACTGTGCACGCTACTGTTCCAAATAACGCAGGTATGAAATATTTTCAAAGAAATACACATAATAGATTTTAAAAAAAATTTTAGATGAAAAGTATATCGATGCTACGAGGAATGTTATTCATCACATACTTTACATTGAAGATTGTCCAAACTTTTATGTACGCGTGGAGCGGCTCTTGTTTAACTGAAGAGGTAAGTTTGAACGAGGAATTTTAAATTTTCACTTGAAATAGTATATTACAACCCTAGGCCAGAAAGTTGGATTTTGATGGCCGAGGCGTAACCGAGGCCATCATATCCCATACGTCAGGGCATCCAACTTTCTGGTCGTGGGTTGTATACTATTTTTCTTGCTCTCCACCCGAAAGTACGCAACTCCGTGGAAGGGGTTTTGCCGGGTGCGAGGGGGGCGCCGCCCGACTTTTTTAAAACCGAGGCGAAGCCGAGGCTTTGCTGGTCGGGGCGGACAAAAAAAAAGTAAAAATTAATAAATTAAAAAAAAAAATAAGTTATTCTAAAGTTTACTAACAACTGTTCTAATTTAGAGTGATAAAATGCACAGAACTTGGCACAAATATTTAAACTCGTTCTAATAACAAAATTTATTTTTTTGAGTTGATTAAAAATTAATTTTTAGTTAATAATCGACGGCTAAGAAAGATTGAAATTAAATGATTAGAAGCTTGTAGAGTACATGTACCTATTATTTTATAAACATTGCTTGACTAGATGTCAAAATATAAAAGAAAGCAAATAAAATCCACAAAACTATTATATTTTATTTTATATAAACTTTTTATATGAATCATTTATGTAGTGTTATTATTAAATAGTTCATTAATAATAATCTAGTTATAAATTATTTTTATTTTTTTGACACTTTCTAGTTAGTTTATGCACTGACATGTTACATACAGACGATGTTGTGATGTTGTGACTGTTAGACAGTTGAAACTCACGCCACGAAAAATATGAAAAACAAGCAAGGTTCTGTACTGCCCGGCCAGAAAATATGCGTAGCGCGCATGCGCCAAAACAAGCCACAAATGTTGCTCTTTCTGGAGTAAAATGCGTCCAGAAAGAGCGTACTTTCGGGTAGGAGAGCAAGAAAAAAAATTTTTTTTACAGAGTGAAAAATATCGTTATGCGGTTTACGCATCTAATTGGTACGGCGACAAGCGTCTTATTACTACTGCAATTATTACGATGGCTCAAAAGCCATTGACGCTGACTGCTTGCAACTTCGGCGTAGTTTCAATTGATATTTTTGTTATGGTAATTTTCATTAATTTAATTAAGTATTGATAAGTTAAAGGTTTTAAATAAATATTTTTACGTTTTTGGCAAGGTACTTAATACGACAGTGTCGTATTTTTTCCTACTACAAACTCTGGATCAGTGATGATTGCTATTACTAGTACGTTGAGATGGTGAATTGTTAATTTGTTATTCAATTAATTCTATTTTTCAAAATAAAAATCTTTTGAAAACATATACGAGTTATAAATAATAGAAATGAACATGAATTTTGATTAAAATTTTGAGGTTCAAAAAAACTACAAATTTTTGAACTATGTTAAAAACTAGTCATATTTTTATATTTTTACGGAAATATCTCACTCACAAAAATTCGTCGAACTTCCAAACAAAAATTAGAATGCGTTTTAATAACTCATTTATAATAAAAAAAAAAAAAAAATATTAGTTGATTAATTGGTAAATTAAAAATAAATTTCAAAAAAAATTTATCAGTAAAAATAACCAATATTTATTTATCAAAATATTTACAATTAAAGCACATAAAATAAATTTTTAGTCGCACAATTTACACTAAATTACTAATGAAACTATCAAATTAAACTAACCAGTGAAAAAATAATAAAATATCCCATCAATGAAGAAAATAGGTAACTTTTGAGATGACTTTCACTACTTGACGATCGGGTTGAGACTGACGCAGGAAACGCATTATAAATTTACCGATCAATAAATAAATGATTACAATAATACAGGTACTTTAATACGTGAGCTTCTTTTTACTTTAAATTGATACAATGTAAGATAATATACTTCCGTATGCAATATTTACTATAAGGAAACAAATTATTTTCCTACAAAACATTAGATACTGCATAGTAGGAAATTACCCGATGCAATTAGTTGATTATCTACCTATGGATACATTGTAAAGATGACTGATAATAATGTATCTGATTATATTACATACCGCGAAGGTACTAAAAAACTTATGACCATTATCGGACTTTGGCCGTATGAAAATCCAAGTTTCTTCTATCGACTAGTGCCATACATTCAAATATTATTAAGTTTGGGAATGGGTTTAGCGATTTTTGGTTTTGTGCTTGACCATTTTTCTAATATTGGTCTGGTAACTCGCGGATTAAGTGTTATGACTAGCTTCATTACCATTATTTTAAAGGTATTTACCAATAAATCAGTAGAAAAGTATATTAATTAATGTGTTGTTTAATTCAGGTCGTTTGTTTAGTGATGAACCAAAAAGAACTAGTAGAACTGCACACGAATCTTGACCCTTATTTTGACAAACTATTGACGAATTCAAAACTTACCAAAATTGTGCTGAAAAAAGTTAAAGTTTACAAATTTTTATCATGGTCATTGGCGTTTTGTGTTTTTACCTGTCTAGTAGCGTACATTATCGGCCCGTTAGTGTACATAACCAATTGTTATTTCAATAAAATTACGATTACTAAATACCCGCTGGTATATCCGAGCGGTTATCCGTGGAAAATAACTTCCAATGGATTCGTCTATAAAATACACTTTATTTTTGAAACGCTAGCTACGTCAGCTCTATTTTTTGTCACCTGTAGCGTCGACTCGTTATTTACATTGTACGTTTTTCAAATGGTCGCGCAACTACGCGAAATGTGTTATTGCATTACACACATTGAAAACGAAGATGATAGCCAGGAGGTGGTGTGCAAATGTGTTAATCAGTATGAGAAGTTAATGAGGTCTAAATATATTCTTGAGAAAATTTATGGACCTACAATTTTGTGGATCATGGGAACAAATGCAATTGTACTTTGCACGTTGTTATTTCAAGTTTCGCAGGTATGAAATTTATTGAAAGCTTAAAATTCATTAGTGAGAATGATCAATGATTTCAGATGAAAAGTATATCAATTATACGAGGGATGTTAATTGTTACTTACGTTGGAATTAAAGTAATACAAACTTTTATGTATGCTTGGACCGGATCAAATTTGACGGAAGAGGTAATTTTAAAATATAAATGATGGTAAGAGGAGATCATTAAAAATTAACAAATTTACATTACTTAAGAACAGAGTGAAGTTTACAGACGCGCTGTCTACGCTGCAAACTGGTACGGAAATAAAAACATAATGGCTCATGTAATTATTACACTTTGTCAAAAACCATTGACATTGAATGCTTGCAGTTTCGCTCATGTCTCAGTTGACATTTTTATAAAGGTATATTTTTTTTTTCTTCCAAACAATATCCTGGTAAAAAATAATTATTATCTTAATCACACCCAGTTAGACTTATACAAATGGAAAAGGTATAAAATCTTACTGTGTTGATTATTTTTTTCCAGGTAATTATTTAGGTTAAAATAAATTTATTGGCTGAAAAATTTTTTTACTCAGGTTCTTAATACGACAGTCTCATACTTTTTCTTGTTACAAACTTTAGATGAATGACATTTATTTGGATGGCAAATTATGTAGAAGTTTATTAAATTGATATAAAATAAGTACATTAATTTGAAATGTTACTACCTTCCTTTATTTTAAGTTTAAAGTAAGATAAATATTCTATTATTGAAAAAGTTTTTAAAATACATGTTTGTAAAAAATATTTTAAACTCACTTTAACAATCACATAGTTCCTACAACTGCAATAAAAACCTCCACAGAAAACTTATAAATATATAACTATGACAAAATATCATCTAATAAATGTAACACAATATATTTTGATATTCCAAATGAATTAATATCGATAATACAGTAACGAACGAATTAATTAAAATCACGAAAGACTCCTCAAATACATAAACCAAATATCTATTTCATAATCAAGTATGAAGATGTAAACAATTTTATGGTTTTTCTAACGAAATCGAGCGTTGCCTTTCTAATTTTTGGAAAGGCTGGGCCTGATTGTAATGCAGATAACACCATATTGTTACAGTTTCATAACCGGAACAAACCTTGAAAAGTGATCGGATCTAATTTTCAGATCACATCACTATATGGGGCAAATCATATGAAAGACCGAATTTTCGATCAAATAATCAGTCCAAGTTTACTCTTAGTAGTGCCCAGTTTCAAGTTTTGTTCTGTTGGCCCAGTAATTGTACTCCGGTTCCTCGCTGTTAGAGAAGATCCTTCTGGTTTACCTGGTACACCCTGATCCGGTCAAAAAGTTACCATAAACCTGAAGACCCCCATTTTATTGCGGCCCGACTCTAAACCCAGATATTGTGCTGTCTGCAAGTTTTGAGAGTCTTACCACAATAAAATAACAATTTCAATCGGCACCTCGGAAAACCCAGAGGTTAGTAATTAAAAATATATATAGTAATCATTATCTCTAATATAGTAATTAAGTAAACAACAAAACTACCACTGTAAACATTTTGTATTAAACTATTATTTTTCTTTGTTAATATATTGGGTTAAAAGAGAATCATTATTTATTTTATTTTATTATAAACCTGGTTACATCAAAATTAGGGAAGGTCAAGTGCATTTTAGAATAGACAAACTTCTCTCGAGAGGTGATTACCACCCGCTGCTTACTTTCACTATTTGAGCCCCCGAGTCAGTATACATTGCCACGCTTCTGACTCACTAATACATACCTATAGTAAAAAGGGACATCAATAAACGTATCTGTATCTTTACCGCTCGAGATACTCAGGTACACGGTAATAAGGAAAGGTAAACACTTTCTTTTATTCTCGTTAAAAATAACAACTACACACTAAGAAAATTAACTGTCGATCGTGACAATACCAACAAAAATACTTTATTAACTAACCTTTATTTCTCAAAATATTTATAATTAAATCACATACGAACAATTTTTAGTCACAAAACTTGCACTAAGTAACTAATCGAATCAATTTAACCAGTAAAAGTATAATAAAATATCCCATCGATGACGACAACAAGTAACTTTTGGGATGACTTGCACAAGTTGACGATCGGGTTGAGACTGACGCAGGAAACGCATTATAAATTTACCGATCAATAAATAAAAGATTACAATAATCAGGTAACTCTATACATGAGCTTTTTTTACATTAAATTGATACAATGTAAAAGAGTATATTTCCATATGCAACATTTGCTACAAGAAAATAAATTGTTTTTATACAATACATTGGATACTGCGTAGTCGGAAATTACCCGATGCAATTTGTAGATTATCTACCTACGGATACATTGTAAAGATGACTGAGAATAATGTATCTGATTATATTACATACCGTGAAGTTACTAAAAAGCTTATGACCATTATCGGACTTTGGCCGTATGAAAATTCAAGTTTCTTCTATCGACTAGTGCCATACATTCAAATATCCTTAAATTTGGGAATGGCGTTAGCAATTTTTGGTTTTGTGCTTGACCATTTTCCAAATATTGGCCTGGTAACTCGCGGCTTGAGTATTATGACTAGCTTCATTACAGTTATCTTGAAGGTATTTACCAATAAATCAGTAGAAAAGTATATTAATTATTGTGTTATTTAATTCAGGTCGTTTGTTTAGTGATAAACCAAAAAGAATTAGTAGAGTTGCACACGAATCTTGACCCGTATTTTGACAAACTATTGACGAATTCAAAACTTACCAAAATTGTGCTGAAAAAAGTTAAAGCTTACAGATTTTTATCATGGACATTAACGTTTTGTGTTTTTACTTGTCTGGCAGCGTACATTATCGGCCCGTTAGTGTACATAACCAATTGTTATTTCAATAAAATTACGATTACTAAATACCCGCTGGTATATCCGAGCGGTTATCCGTGGAAAATACCTTCCAATGGATTTGTCTATAAAATACACTTTATTTTTGAAACGCTAGCTACGTCAGCTCTATTTTTTGTCACCTGTAGCGTCGACTCGTTATTTACATTATACGTTTTTCAAATGGTCGCGCAACTACGCGAAATGTCTTATTGCATTACACACATTGAAAACGAAGATGATCGCCAGGAGGTGGTGTGCAAATGTGTTAATCAGTATGAGAAGTTAATGAGGTCTAAATATATTCTTGAGAAAATTTATGGACCTACAATTTTGTGGATCATGGGAACAAATGCAATTGTACTTTGCGCGTTGTTATTTCAAGTTTCACAGGTATGGAATTTATTGAAAGCTTAAAATTCGTTAGTGAGAATGATTAATGATTTCAGATGAAAAGTATTTCGATTATACGAGGAATGTTAATTGGTGCATACGTTGGAATTAAAGTAACACAGACATTCATGTATGCTTATGGCGGATCAAAAATAACAGAAGAGGTAATTTTTAAACAAGCACGGTGGAAAAAAAAATGTTGAAAAAGAATAATAAATTTATGTTAATTTAAAAATAGAGTGAATATTACAGAAATGCTGTGTACGCTGCAAACTGGTACGGAAATAAAAAATTAATGGCTTATGTCATAATTACTCTGTCTCAAAAACCATTGATATTGACAGCTTGCAATTTTGCGTACGTCTCAGTCGATATTTTTGTAAAGGTATATAATTTTTTTAACTTTCTTAATTACACCTCCTTAAAAAAAGTCTGAATAAGAAGTTAATAATTTTTTTTAGGCAATTGATTACCTTAAAATAAATAAATTAACTAATAAATTTTTTTCTCAGGTTCTTAATACGACAATTTCGTACTTTTTCTTATTACAAACTTTGGATGAATGATATTTATTTAGATGGTCTATAATGTAGAATTTATTAAATTAATAAGATGAGTAATATATTTGAATGATTATTTTCTTTTTTTTTTTTTTTAATAACTTTACAGTAAAATAAATACTTTAGCATAAAAAAAAAAAGTTCAAAAATGTACACTTGGAAAAAAAATTTAAAACTCACTGTGACAAGCAACTAATTTATAGAACTATAATAAAAGTTTCGCATTTGAAGGGTAAAAAAAAAGAATCAAACTCAAAACTATGACAAAATAACAAAGATTGTATAGTCTAGCTTTTATCGAGCTATTAAATTATAAGTATAACAAGCGTCTATAATATCAACAGTGTCATCATAGTTACCTGAGGTATTAAAAAATAGTTCCACAAAATCCATTAGCAACAATTAAAAACTTTTATCCGTAAAAATGAATTTCTGCTTGACTACAAACTAGCTATAGGACTCCCGATAACTCTATCACTTATAAACTTGTCCGTCAACCCTTTCAAGCGAACAGGCAGATTGAGACTGTCGCTCCGGCAACCATAAAAAATTTTCCGATCAATAAAAAAACTATTACCTCAACAGAGAATAATTTTTTTCCTCGAGCACTATCTCCCAAATCGATTTAAACATCACGAGATGCACCTGGCTTCTACACATACTTTTGTTTTCTGAAAAGTATTCTTTTGTGCCATATTCACTGCAATTTCCCCTCTACATTTTATTGCTTCTCCAGCAGTTTAACTTACCACTCGTTCTATACTTTTCTTTTCTATCTCTTCCTTTCGTTATTTTTTGTTCAAACTACCAACAAAATGTTCAAAATAAAAATATCTAGTTACTTCATATTCCGCGAAATCATAAAAGGACCATTGATGGCTTTAGGTTTTTGGCCAAGTGAGAATCCCTCGTTACCCTATCGCCTATTATCTTACATACAGTTACCGCTAAACTTCGGAATGTTTCTCGCGATATTCAATTTCGTCCGGTTGTACGCCCATAACATGGCACTTCTAACGAAAAGCTTCGGTGTTATGACCACTTATCTGTCAACGACTCTCAAGGTAAAGACAGAATCTATTATCAAGAAAAAATAGACATAAAATTTTTTCTTTAAGATAACATGCTTTTTGATAAATCGTAAAGAAGCGTTAGAACTTCATCGTATTTTAGACCCATATTTTACAAAATTAGCCCAAGACCGTCAGATGAAAAAAATTATTTTCAAAAAATTCACGTCGTTGAAACTAATAACCTGGTTGTTTTTCTTCTGTGTCTTTATTACCTTGTCGGCAATGATTGTCACGCCACTGATAGATATTGCAATGCAGCATCATAAACCTGGAAAAAGTATTAAATATCCGTTGATATACCCGAGCAGATATCCATGGCAAACATCCTCAAATGGATGGGCATACAAACTGACGTATCTTTTTGAATCGCTGGCGACAACATCTCTCTTTTGTATAACATCGAGCGTCGATTCGTTGTTTTTGTTTTATATTTTCCAAATAATTGGACAATTGAGGGAAATGGGTTACTGTATAACCCACAGAGATGGATACCATGAAAAAGGTAAAGATTTTGTTATACGCAGAGCAGTGTATCAATATCAAATATTGATCAGAGCAAAACAAATAATTGAGAAGATTTATGGTCCAATAATTTTATGGATAATGTGCACAAATGCAGTCATAATGTGTGTCTTCATTTTTCAATTCATGCAGGTACTGTATTTGTATATTATTTTTTCTTTATGATGATCATTTAATGAGACGTTTATTTGCAGATGAAAAATTTACCGCTTGTGAGATTGATGATCATTTTCACATACATTCTGTCAAAAGTGCTACAAACGTTCATATACGCTTGGAGTGGCACCTGTTTGACGGCGGAGGTAATATCATCAAAAATGAAAAAATTGAAAACTTAATCTTTAACTTGAGAGATTTGTTGCGACAGAGCGAAGATTACAGAAGAGCTGTATACAATATTGATTGGTATGGAAATAAAAAGATTATGAGCTCAATCATAATAATGATGGCGCAAAAACCGATGATTGTTACTGCTCTTAATTTCTCCACTGTCACTGTTGATATTTTTATTATGGTAAAATATTTTTGTTTTATAATTTACTATACTTAATATGATTAATTTAATAAGTAATTAATTATCTTTTTCTTGCATAGGTTATGAAAACAACTATTTCGTATTTTTTCCTTCTTCAAACGCTCGAAGAAAAATAATATCTTTGTTATATATGATAAGTAAATTTTGTTATATTTTTGAGTAATTAATCATAATAGTATTTTTGGTGAATAAAAAATTATCTACTAATAATTGTTTATTAAATAATATTTACTACTTTTTATTTTATAATATAAAGAGCTATTAGATGAACATTTGTTTACTTTTGAAACTCGAACACTTATTTTTTAGTAATATCATCAGTCATATATTTATAATAACAACTATAATTTAGCAATAATCAAACAAAAATATATGCTCACCATTTGATCCTCGGAATAATTTTTTGTGTTGTAAGTTCAACTTTTAAAAACACACTTAACGTTCAACTTCATATTACGTCAAAATAATACACCAGCTACCCTCAATAATTAAAAATATTCTACCTTAGTATTTTTTTTAATTATAAATCCTCAAAAAATGTAGAGAGAAAATTATATAAAATACTCGACAGTCTATTCTGTATGGACAACTGAAAAAAACTAAATAGATGAATCGTCCAAGAGGACGGTTGGATTAAAACTGAAGCGTCTATTCGGTGTACGAATTTTCCGATCGATAAAAAAAAATTATAGTAATAATACATTACGCATAATGTTATGTAAGTCTTAAACTTCGAAAAGTTTGTTCACTTTACGAAGAGTCACCTATAATTTCGACTGTATAATATTTTTTTCGAACTTTTTTATACAATATCGAAAGAAAAAAGTCATCTAATATTATCAGCGTAAGTGCAACTCGAGTTACGCACGCGATCGACTTCTTTGTCTTTGAAATATGGCTAAAAATGGAATATCAGATTATAGAGCGTTTCATGATCTCACTAAAAGACTATTAACAGTCGGCGGACTGTGGCCTTACAGTAATTCAAATATATTATATCGACTTTTACCATACATACAAATTTTTTTAAATCTAGCAATGGCATTAGTTGTCTTTGGCTTCGTCCTAGAACATTTTTCAAACGTCGCTGTTGTTACCCGAGGCTTAAGTAGTATGACGAGTTTCGCCTCAGCTATATTAAAGGTGGCTATTATTTATCATACACAATATAAATAGTTAACTAAAATCATAATTATAAGTAATTTTTTTATGTTTAATCTCAAAGGTGGTGTGTCTTATAAGAAAACATAAAGAGATAACGGAACTGCACAAAAATTTGGATCCGTATTTTGAGAAATTGTTGGAAAATGAAAAAATGTTAGAGCATATTTTAAAAAAAGTAAACATCTTCAGATTGCTATCAGGAGTTCTAACTCTCACGGTCTTTGCAGTCATCGCATTTCAAATTATCGCTCCACTGATCTTCATAATCAATTGCAAGGTTCATCATGTTGAAATAAAGAAATACCCGCTGATATACCCCGGAAATTATCCGTGGAATATTCCCACAAGTGGATTTTTGTACTTAGCCCATTTTACACTAGAAACATTTGGGACATTTGCATTATTTTTTGTAACAACGAGCGTGGATTCGTTATTTACGCTTTATAGTTTCCAAATAATTGGCCAACTGAGGGAAATGTCTTATTACATCACGCATATTGACAGCGATGACGATAGTGGAAAATACATTTTTCACAGTTGTATAATCCAGTATCAAAAATTAATCAAATGTGTCAATCTTATGGAGGCTATTTACGGTCCCGTCGTACTTTGGATGATGGGCACAAATGCTATTGTACTTTGTGCTTTATTATTTCAGATATCAAAGGTATACAATAAGTGTATTTAAAAACAAAATTAATAATGTGAAGCTCTAAATTCAATTGAAACTTACAGATGAAAACTATAACAATTATTCAAGGCTTTATGTTTACATCATATGTAATATTAAAATTAGTACAAACATTTATGTATGCATGGAGTGGTTCTTGTTTAACAGAAGAGGTAAACAAAAGAGAAATTAATCATTGTATATCATAATCTTAATCAACGACTATTTTTTAATAGAGTGAAAATTACAAAGATGCTGTTTATTCTTCTAACTGGCAGGGAAAAAAACCTTTTATGGTTTTAATTGTCATGTGTTTAAGTCAGCGACCTTTAGCTATAACTGCATGCAACTTCTCAATTGTTTCTCTGAGAATGTTTATTTCGGTACTTAAACAATTGGCCTATTAAGAAAAGTTTCTATCTATGGTAACATCGATGTTCCTTCGATGTTACAATTGGCGGAAATTTTTTTAATCGACTGTTCAATTATTTTTTTCTTTATTTTCAGGTTGTAAACACCACGATTTCTTATTTTTTTCTATTACAAACGCTTGATAGCGAGCAATAAAAAATTTTTGATTCTCCACACAGAAGATCAAAAGTTAAACAACTTACAATTTTGAGTTCGATTAGCCAGTCAAGAATATTACCTTTTTGTAGCTAACACGGAATCATATGGAAATAATCCTTAATTAATCAAAGAGTGTTATTACAAGAAATAATGATGACTTACCAACTCAGGGAATCCCTTGTCTACTTGATAATCATCACATTAAGATCAATTAAAATTAATTAATTAGTATAGTGTTCACATCGTAATATTGTACTATACTCAATAATTTATCCTCTGATATCCAAATATGTTCAAATCATTATTTTGAATTGCTTATCTCTGAAATCATAAAAATGTTTAACATAAGTTATTGGTTCTATTAGCACAACAGCGTCGTAAATAATTTCAGACACTCATCACAAATATATATTTATAATAGTTTGATATTTAATGTACTGGTTTTGTTCAATAAATTATTTTTAATACACGAAGAGAATTTTATCGTAGCGTCAATGATCTATGTGTTTTAATTTTTACAATTTAAATAATGGCAACATGCCTAACTAGTACGAAAAAAATTGAAAAAATAATGACTTATTTCATTATTACACTTTTTCAAAAATATCACGGACATTAACGGCTTGCAATTTTCTTTATATCTCAGCCGGTATTTTTGTAAGGGTATAAAACTATTTTTTTTTTCGACCAAACGATTTCTTTGTAAAAAAAACTATCATTTCAATCGCATTCACTTAAAATTGTACAGATGCAAAAAGAACAAGGTCTTATGGTGAGTTAATTGTTTGTTTTCAAGTAGTTGTTCGCTTCAAAATAAATTTATTAGCTAAAAAACTTTCTGGTCAATTCTCTTAATAAATTCGTATACTAAAGGCATTATATGATAATTTTTCATATGGTTGCTTACACCTAAGTATGTCACTTGCCACGCACCAGATCTCCGAACTAACTCAGCGTCTCAAAAAATTGACTTAATTGTTAAAATTAGGCTGAGTTTATCAGCAAATGAAGAATCTGAGTGAATTATAGACACTTCAAATTAATTTTTCGCGATATTTAAGTCACTTAAATTCACATCGACGTTTTTGGTTCAGTCGAGAAGCATTTTAATTCACATAAAATATATTTCGCTTTTATTGAAGTTACTCAAATACAGACAAAAAATTCTTTTAATCATACAGAGGTTGTTCAAGTTCACGCTGTATTCCTTTATTCACCGGAAATGTTTCACAGGATTAGCAGAGTAATTTTTTTCCGGTTTTTGATCTTATCAAACACTTCAATGCATCCGGCTTTCAAAATTTGTCACTATTATTTTTGAATTGTTTCTTCAACAGGATATTACCACTAAATTTTTGACACAGTTCACTCAAATCACTAGCTGGATGACAACCACATTGGGCGCCAAAATTTCAGTAATGTGTAAGCTGACACTCGTACTTGTTGCATGTAACGTATAAAAAATCCAAACTGGCTTAGCGCCTCTAAAAAGTGAATCAATTTTTTCTTCACTATAAATTAGCTATAGGACTTCCGAGAATTCTATCAACTATAAAGTGATTCATCAACCCTTTCACGCTAACAGACAGATTAAGACTGTCGCTACGGCCAGCATAAAAAAAATTTTTCGATCAATAAAGAAACAATTATCACGAAAGAAAATAATTTTTTCCTTGAGCTCTATTTTCCAAATTAATAAAAAATTATCACGAGGTGTACCAGGCTTTTAACATGATTTTGTTTTCTGAAAAGTATTCTTTCGTGTCATAAGTACTGCAACTAGCTCTCCACATTGTATTGCTGGAGCAGCACTCCAGTAGTTAAACTTATTCTTTTCTGTCTTTTAACTTTTCATTTAAGCTACCAACTTAATGTTTAGAATAAAAATTTCCAGTTATTTGATCTTCCGTGAAATCATCAAAGGCCTATTGACTTCCGTCGGTTTTTGGCCTAGGGAGAATCCTTCATTACCCTATCGTCTACTATCTTACATACAGCTACCGCTAAACTTCGGAATGTTTCTCGCGATATTTAATTTCGTCCGGTTATACGCTCATAATTTGACAATTCTAACAGAAAGCTTCAGTATTTTGGGCTCATATTTGTCAACAAGTTTCAAGGTAAAGATAAAATCTATTGTCTAAAAAAAATATACACAAATTTTCTACTTCAAGGTAACATACTTCTTAATAAATCGCAGAGAAATATTAGAGCTTCATCGTACTTTAGATACATATTTCACAAAATTAGCCGAAGACCGTCAGATGAAAAAAATTATTTTCAAAAAATTTGGGATGTTCAAATTTCTAAGCTGGTCATTTTCCTTCGGCGTATTTATGACCTTATCGACATTGGCTATCCAGCCATTGGTTGATATGGCAATTGAGCATCGTAAGTCTGGAAAAACTGTTAAATATCCGTTGATATTCCCGAGCAAATATCCATGGCAAACGTCCTCAAACGGATGGGCATACAAACTGACCTATCTTTTTGAATCACTGGCGACAACATCTCTCGTTCTTATAACAGCAGGCATGGATTCGTTGTATTTGTTTTATATTTTCCAAATAATTGGACAGTTGAGGGAAATGGGTTACTGTATAACCCACACAGATGGATACAATGAAAAAGGTAAAGATTCAGTTATACGCAGAGCAGTGTATCAATATCAAATATTGATCAGAGCAAAACAAATAATTGAGAAGATTTATAGTCCGATTATTTTGTGGGTAATGTTCTCAAATGCAGCAATTATGTGTGTCCTCATTTTTAAAATCATGCAGGTACTGTATTTTTTTTAATTATGTTCAGTTTATGATAATTTAATCGGAAATTTATTTGCAGATGACAACTATATCGGCTTTGAGACTGACAATGATGTTCGCATACGTTGTAGCTAAAATGCTACAAACGTTTCTTTACGCATGGGGCGGGACAGCACTGACGGTGGAGGTAATATTATAAAAAATGGAAAAATTTAGAACTTCATCTCGATAGTTATTTGTTGGGGCAGAGCGAAGATTACAGAGAAGCTATTTACAAAATCAATTGGTACGGAAGTAAAAAGATTATGAATTCAGTCATAATAATGATGGCGCAAAAACCAATGATTGTAACTGCTCTTAAGTTTTTAACTGTTGATGTCAATATTTTTGCTGCGGTAAAATATTTCATGTTTTATTAATTTATGGTATGATTAATGAGAAAGTAAAACACTTTTTATTATCACTTAGGTTTTGAAAACTACTATGTCCTATTTTTTCCTTCTCCAAACTCTCGAAGAAAAATAACATCAGTGTTATCTATAATAGTATAATTTTTAGAAAATAAAACGTTCAGTATATTATTTTGTATTTAAATTGATGAAAAAAATCAAACTATTGTTCAGAAAATTCTAAAATTTTGAATAAAAATGACCAATTCTTCACTTACAAGTAAACAATTTTTGTTAACTACAGTTCACTTTTGAAACTATAACACTTATTTATCAATAATATCATTATTTTTATTTTTTCAATGCCAATAAAACAAAAAATTATGCTCACTATTTTATGATCGAAATAAATTACTTATTATTTTGTTCGATCCGTCTTTAGAAATGACTTAAAGCTTATAATCAGATAAAAATTACTAATATTTCACGGTAGTATTATTAAAATTTAAAATTCTTATAAAACGAAACAAAGAAAACGCATTGAATACTTTAAAGCTAGCAGATAGAAAACTACAAAACTGAATAGATGGATCATTCAAGTCGACGGTTGGATTAAGACTGATGCTTCTGCACTGTGTATAAATTTTCCGATCAATAAAAAAAAATTATAATAACAACAATTGGACAATAAACATAATTTAGTTTAATATCTTACAAAACTTAAACTCACATAAAAGTTTATACACTTTACGCAAATTTATGTATAATTTCGATTGTATAAAATAATTTTGTTTGTAAACTTTCATACAGTATCGATGAAAAACAAATTATCGAACATTATCAGAGTTTGTGCATTTTGAGTTAAACACGCGATCGACTTCTTTGTCTTTGAAATATGGCTAAAAGTGGAATATCAAATTACAGAGCGTTTCATGATCTTACTAAAATATTACTAACAATCGGTGGACTATGGCCGTACAGTAATTCAAATATATTATATCGGCTTTTATCGTATGTACAGGGGTTTTTAAGTCTGGGAATGACATTAGTTGTGTTTGGTTTTATTTTAGAAAATTTTTCTAACGTTGCTCTTGTTACACGGGGCTTAAATGTCATGACAAGTTTTACCTCAGCCGTACTGAAGGTTACAGTTTTTTATTGTACACAAAATAACAAGTGAAATCATCTCACAATTATAATTAATTTTTTTGTATTTCAACTCAAAGGTGGTGTGTCTTATACTGAAACATAGAGAGATGGAGGAACTGCACAAAAATTTGGATCCGTATTTTGAGAAATTGTTGGAAAATGAAAAAATGTTAGAGCATATTTTAAAAAAAGTAAACATCTTCAGATTGCTATCAGGGGTTCTAACTCTCACGGTCTTTGCAGTCATCGCATTTCAAATTATCGCTCCACTGATCTTCATAATCAATTGCAAGGTTCATCATGTTGAAATAAAGAAATACCCGCTGATATACCCCGGAAATTATCCGTGGAATATTTCCGCGAGTGGATCTTTGTACTTAGCCCATTTTACACTAGAAACATTTGGGACATTTGCATTATTTTTTGTAACAACGAGTGTGGATTCGTTATTTACGCTTTATAATTTCCAAATAATTGGCCAACTGAGGGAAATGTCTTATTACATCACGCATATTGACAGCGATGACGATAGTGGAAAATACATTTTTCACAGGTGTATAATCCAGCATCAAAAATTAATCAAATGTGTCAAACTTATGAAGGCTATTTACGGTCCAGTCGTACTTTGGATGATGAGCACAAATGCTATTGTACTTTGTGCTTTATTATTTCAGATATCAAAGGTATACAAAAAATTTATTTTAAAACAAAATAAATATTGTGAAGCTCTAAATTCAATTGAAAGTTACAGGTGAAAACTATAACAATCATTCAAAGCGTTATGTTTACGCCTTATGTGATATTACAATTATTGCAAACGTTTATATACGCTTGGTGTGGTTCTTGTTTAACAGAAGAGGTAAGCAAAAACAAATGAATCATTGTAAATTTCTGTTCAAATCATCGTATAATTTTTCAATAGAGTGAAAATTACAAATATGCTGTTTATTCTGCTAATTGGTACGGAAATAGAATTCTGATGAGTTCAGTAGTGATAATAATAACGCAGAAGCCGCTGGCTATAACAATTTTTAATTCTTCAACTCTTTCAGTTAACAATTGTATTATGGTAATTACCCAACAATTACAATTTTTTTACTATGTCTGTACTAAAATTTTGAATCACTGTCCGGCTGTGTGGAAATTATACTTTTGTTTCATACGAAAAGTCAAAGGAAAATTTTCAAGATTATTTTAGTTTTTTCGAAACAACATTAACAAAATTTTATTATACAGATTTTTGACACAGCAATTTCTTACTATATTTTGTTACAATCACTTAATAACAAGGAATTAAAGTCTTGAATAGACGTTGACCCATTAATGAATGGAAAAAGTGCAGGACTAAAAATTCTTGATTGTAAGTATCATGAATTGTGAATATTGAATGATTTATTTCCAGTTACCAAAATTATCAATAAACTTTCTGTTAGGAACTCGCCCGATGTTGGTGATTATTTTCATCAAGACGTAGCCGAAGAAAACTGTAAGGGAATGTTGAAATTATTTTCCCGATGATTATTAAATCCACGCTGTTGATACATTATTTATTTATTTATTCATTCATACGCCAATCGGCTTTATACATTAGATTTACATCAATTATTTTTGGTTATGGGTGAAAAAAGAAAATAAAAATAAAAATATGTGATTAGAGTATTTAACATTTCAATAGAATTAAATTTAAATTAAGTTGTATTAAATTAATTTCATTTACTTTATAAGTTTAAATTATTAATATTAGGGGAGGGGGGGGGCAAAATGGGGTACTTAAGCAATCGTTATGATTTTAAGGACTTAAATACGCTGATTTTTCTCGTTTTCAGTCGTAATTAGAGATAGATAATCAAATTCCAAGTTGCCGTAGAAAAAAAATTTTTTTTTTTTGCGGGCAAAATGGGGTACTCTCTGAAAGAGTAAAAAAAAATTTCTTCATCCGAAAATGAAATATCGTTAAAAAAATAATATTTTCTTATCGATAAGTCTACGAAAGAACCCAAAGAGAGGAACAAATCACCCAAAAAAGAAACATTGTTAGTTGAAGCAATATATTCCTAACAAAAATTGAGGTAGTAAAAAAAATTTTTCTTACTACGCTGGTCGAAAGTACGGGGTTTCTGTTGCGATTTCACTGCAGAAAGCCTGACATTTATGCCGTGGTCGAGTCACGCATGCGCTTTACGACGGGGAGCCGAAAAAATGTATTCATGCACTGACAACGAGACACGAGGCGGCAGAAAGTCCGAAAGTCGGTAGTCGCGCTCACTCTATTACTTATGTTTACAAGCCTAACCTTACTTGTGATTGTTATGAATGTATCTGTCTTGTTATGTGTCAATGATTTGAGGTTGAAACTGAGTTAATTACAGAAAATGAATATTTATTTTAATGAAAATTAAAGTAGTAGATATTTAATAAATTTTAGAATTAAAAAAAAATAAATTAGTGCAAAAAAAAAAAATTAGAAAAAAAATTGAAATGTAGAAATTTTAAAAAATTAAAAAAGCAATTTTTTATAAATAATTTTTTAATAGAAATTTTTATAAGCTTTTTTTTCATTATAATTTGTATAAAAATTAAAAAAATTGACAGCTATCAGCTAACTTCAGTATAATAGTAAAATAATCAAGTGCTTCCCTCTACAAAGTTTGCCGTCTCCGAGTCTGGCCTTTATTTAATGGCTGCTTGAAGATTTCATCGTAGCCATATTCTACTGTGTTTTAAGGAAAAAAATCACAGACGGTAATTATTGTTTTATTAATAAAATAACACTAATTAGTAAAGAAAAAACTCCCAACTGTAGTGACAGGCAATTAAGAGAATTTTTTTAATCAGTGAAGCTAGTTTTGATTGACAAATATTACCACTTAGAGTAGCTGTGATATCGATTAGGTAATCAGCATGAGAAAATTTCGCGATAACAATTATTAATAATAAATGCAATGGTCAAGATGTTATGTTGAGTTTTAATTAATAAATTAACATGAATTGCAACATCGGAAAAATTGAGTGTATAAATGAATGAAATTAATTATATTTGATAAACTATCGATTTTTCAGACAATGGCTGGGAAGCTCTTGGTGACGTGCTTGAGGCTCAACAGCCGAGTCGTGCCGTCGAGGATGATGTCCAGCGTACATCATGAGGAGGTTCCTTTTGTGCCACCGTACGTTAAGAAAATCGGCAAACGTGAAATACACACACACACACACACACACACACACACACACACACACACACACACACACACACACACACACACACACACACGCACACGCACACCCTGATAGAAATCTTCGTAGGAGTATCAAGAGCTACTTCCTAGGACCTTAAAAATGTGGAGATCAGATTAGAACGATTTTCGAAAACTGGCATGGAACCAATAACTTCGCGATTTTTTTTTTTTAATCATTTATTTGTAAAGTGAGAACTTAAAAATTTAGAAAAAAAAAATCTTAGATGTGAAAGAAATTATTATGGTGCAAAATGACGATAATAAAAATTACTGCACAATAAAGAATTTTTCGTCAATGTGTAAAGTGTAAAAATTTTTGTGTAGCAAATTACACTCTAGTGTGTATAATTTTACATTCTCATGTGTTGATTTAACACACTAGAATGTAGAATTAACATTAGTTTGTGTAAAAACAGTCAGTAACACAAATATTTGTGTTAAATTTGACGAAAATTTTTTTACTGCATGTAAAAAAAATTAGAAAAAAAATTTTTTTTAATTAAAAAATTTTTTCTCCTCTGAAATCGTACGAAATGATGTTAAAATATATTTTAGAAAGCTAAAAAAGCTTTTTGGAAAAAAAAATTTTTTTTACGAAATTTTGGGGGTACCCCATTTTGCCCCCCCCCCTCCCCTATATAAAAAAAATATAAAAAAATATCTCTAAGAGTAGTTATTTCTAGATGAAATGAAATTGCACTTTTTAAGAGGCTAGTGGTTATTGGTTATTGGTTAGTGGTTAGAAGCAGTCTTTTAACCGATGATACAAACGATGTGATCGAGATGTCAAATAATTCAAGGTGCGAGCAATTATCATTGATTAGATTAGCGATCCTATTCCTCGGGCTATTATATATATAACTTTTGGTAGTTTTAATTGTCTCTATTAGTCGATTTGCTCTTATAACAGTTATAACACAATTTACTATAAAAATGTATAATCAAACACAGTATTTAAATGGAATATATATTAATTGTTCTTAATTCCAGCGATTTTCAATCTTATCAAACACTTCAATACATCCTGATTCAAAATTTGTCACTTTTATTTATCGAAATGTTTTTTCAACAGCTGCATATTTATTACCACTCAAATTTTCACACAGTTCACTCAAATCACTGACTAGGTAATAACCACGTTAGGCGCAAAAATGTCAGTAACGTATGAGCTGACACTTGTACTTACTACATGTAACGAATAAAAATGTCAAACTGGCTCAGCGTCTATAAAAATTCAATTAATTTTCAAAAATTGAGCTGAGCCAGTCAGTGAAGCATTCTTCTATCCAAAGTCAACTTACTTCGCGACGAACACTTTTTATTGCACCAACAGAACTAGAAAACTTCTTTTAAGTGTCCTAATAAACAAAAAATAATCTTGATGCAACACAAGATTTCCCACATAGCACATTGATGCTTGACTCCCAGGTAAAAATGTTTCATCCATGTCATGTGCGAGTCCAATCCTACAAACTTGTTCATCAAACCTTCTACGCCAGCAGACCAATTAAGACTGTTGCTCTGACGAACATAAAAAATTTTCCGATCAATAAAAAAACTATTATTGAGACAGAAAGTGATTTTTTCCTTGAGCTCTATTTCCCAAATCGATTGAAATATCACGAAATGTACCTGGTTTCTACATATACTTTTGTTTTCTGAAAAGTGTCCTTTCAAATCATATTTACTGTTATTTGCCCGCTACATTTTATTGCTTCTCCAGCAGTTTAACTTACAACTCGTTCTATACTTTTCTTTTCTTTTTCTTCGTTTCGTTATTTTTTGTTCAAACTACCAACGAAATGTTGAAAATAAAAATATCTAGTTACTTCATATTCCGTCAAATCATTAAAGGACTAACGATGGCTTCCGGTTTTTGGCCCAGTGAGAATCTCTCGTTACCTTATCGCCTATTATCTTACATGCAGTTATCGCTAAACTTCGGAATGTTTCTCGCGATATTCAATTTCGTCCGGTTATACGCTCATAGGCTGGCACTTCTAATAAAAAGCTTCGGTGTTATGACCACTTATCTGTCATCGACTCTCAAGGTAAAGACAAAATCTATTATCAAGAAAAAATAAACATAACATTTTTTCTTTAAGATAACATGCTTTTTAATAAATCGTAAAGAAGCGTTAGAACTTCATCGTATTTTAGACCCATATTTTACAAAATTAGCCCAAGACCGTCAGATGAAAAAAATTATTTTCAAAAAATTCACGTTGTTGAAACTAATAACCTGGTTGTTTTTCTTCTGCGTCTTTATTACCTTGTCGGCAATGATTATCACGCCACTAATAGATATTGCAATGCAGCATCACAAACCTGGAAAAAGCATTAAATATCCGTTGATATACCCGAGCAAATATCCATGGCAAACATCCTCAAATGGATGGGCATACAAACTGACCTTTCTTTTTGAAACGCTGGCGACAGCATCTCTCTTTTGTATATCATTGAGCGTTGATTCGTTGTTTTTGTTTTATATTTTCCAAATAATTGGACAATTGAGAGAAATGGGTTACTGTATAACCCATACAGATGGGTACAATGAAAAAGGTAAAGATTTTGTTATACGCAAAGCAGTGTATCAATATCAAAGGTTGATCAGAGCAAAAGAAATAATTGAGAAGATTTATGGTCCGATTGTTTTATGGATAATGTGCACGAATGCAGTAATAATGTGCGTCTTCATTTTTCAATCTATGCAAGTACTGTATTTGTTTATTATTTTTAGTTTATGTTGATCATTTAATGAGACGTTTATTTGCAGATGAAAAATTTACCGGTTGTGAGATTGATGATGATTTTCACGTACGTTCTGTCAAAAGTATTACAAACGTTTATATACGCTTGGAGTGGCACCTGTTTGACGGCGGAGGTAATATTATCAAAAATAAAAAAAAATAAAATAATAACTTCATCTTGAGAAGTATTTGTTCCGACAGAGCGAAGATTACAGAGAAGCTTTGTACAATATTGATTGGTATGGAAGTAAAAAGATTATGACCTCAATTATAATAATGATGGCACAAAAACCGATGATTGTTACTGCTCTTAATTTTTCCACTGTTACTGTTGATATTTTCACCATGGTAAATATTTTTTGCTTTATAATTTATTATATTAGTATGATTTAATCAGTGAGAAATCTTTTTATCTTGATTAGGTTATGAAAACAACTATTTCGTATTTTTTCCTTCTTCAAACCCTCGAAGAACAATAATAACGGTCTTAATATGTATGATAAGTACATTTGTTATATTCTTAAGTAATTAATTATAGTAGCATTGTTTTTAGTAAAGAAAAAAAATAACCAATTCTGTACTTGTAAGTCATAAATGAATGTTCACTTTTCAAATTTGAACACTTATTTTTCACTTATATCATCATTCTTATCTTACTGATATCAACTATAATTTAATAATCATAAAACATGAAAACATGTGCTCACCATTTTATCCTTGAAATAATTCATTGTATTGTAAATTACATTTTTTAAAAATCATTTGACATTCAATTTAATATCACATCAAAATAATACACAGAGGCCGAATGATAACAAATATTTTACGGTATAGTATTTTTTTTTTATCACAAATCTCCAAATAATGTAATAAGAAAATTAGATAAAATATTTAATAGATTTTTGGAAATAAACCACTAAATAATACCAAATAAATGAACTATTCAAGTTGACGGTTGTATTAGATCTGAAGCCTCTATTCAGTATACGAATTTTCCGATCAATAAAAAAAAATTACAATCATAATCATAACATACAACGCATAATATTATGTAAGTCTTAAACTTCAAAAAGTTTATATGCTTCACCCGAAGTCACTTTCCACTGCAGAATATAACTTTGTTTTAAAACTTTCTCATATAATATCGAAGGAAATAAAGTCATCTAACATTGATAAGATCTAATAAAATATAAAGAGATAACGGAACTGCACAAAAATTTGGATCTGTATTTTGAGAAATTGTTGGAAAATGAAAAAATGTTAGAGCATATTTTAAAAAAAGTAAACATCTTCAAATTGCTATCAGGGGTTCTAACTCTCACGGTCTTTGCAGTCATCGCATTTCAAATTATCGCTCCACTGATCTTCATAATCAATTGTAAGGTTCATCATGTTGAAATAAAGAAATATCCGCTGATATACCCCGGAAATTATCCGTGAAATATTCCCGCGAGTGGATTTTTGTACTTAGCCCATTTTACACTAGAAACATTTGGGACATTTGCATTATTTTTTGTAACAACGAGCGTGGATTCGTTATTTACGCTTTATAGTTTCCAAATAATTAGCCAACTGAGGGAAATGTCTTATTGCATCACGCATATTGACAGCGACGACGATAGTGGAAAATACATTTTTCACAGGTGTATAATCCAGTATCAAAAATTAATCAAATGTGTCAAACTTATGGAGGCTATTTACGGTCCAGTCGTACTTTGGATGATGGGCACAAATGCTCTTATACTTTGTGCTTTATTATTTCAGTTATCAAAGGTATACAAAAATTTTATTTAAAAACAAAATTAATAATGTGAAGCTCTAAATTCTATTGAAACTTACAGATGAAAACTATCACAATTATTCAAGGCATTTTGTTTACGTTATATGTAATATTGAAATTATTGCAAACGTTTATGTATGCATGGTGTGATTCTTGTTTGACAGAAGAGGTAAGCAAAAGCAAAATTAATCATAATATTTGCAATTTTAATTAACGATAACTGTTCGATAAAGTGAAAATTACAAGGATGCTGTTTATTCTGCAAACTGGCAGGGGAAAAAACATTTAATGAGTTCAATAGTAATAATAATTACACAGAAGCCGTTGGCTATCACAATTTTTAATTATTCAACTCTTTCTGTTAATAATTGTGTAACTGTAATTACAAACAATGTTCTTTTTTTTCATTTTATTTTCCTTGAAAGGTGTAATTACTGTCCTGCTTGGTCGGAAAATAAAATTTTTTTTTTTAATATGTTATAGCAAATAAATATAAAATTTTATATTACAGATTGTTGATACAGCAATTTCATACTATATTTTATTACAATCACTTAATAACAAGGAATTAAAGTCTTGAAATGACGTGGACCAATTGATGAATTGAAAAATTGCAGGAAAAAAATTTTGTTCATTGATTATTTTCACCAAGATGGAGCCGAAAATTGTACGGAAAGTATCCTAATATAAAATTGAGATGAAATATATGTGGCATCAAACTATTCGTAACGTGATTGGTCGAATATATCATAAGCATGAAAATATATGCAAACTCTATAGTCAAGGCGCGCGCTTGCGCGCGTAAATTCAATTCTAGTTTTATTAAAAAGGTTAATAATATTTTCCGACAATTATAAAGTCCATGCTGTTGGTACATTGTAAGATAATGTAGTACAAAAATTAAAAATGAAAAACTATAGTAACATTAACATTAACCATACATTAATTGCTATTATTTATTTTATACCAACTTAAAAATTTCCATTTTTGGATAAATAATTCAACTTCAAAAATATTTTACATTTTAACACCCTATAAAAATTTAATACATAAAATAAACCTCTTTTACTCCGTTCTTTAAAATAATAATTGAATAAATCAATTTCATACTATCTATAATTTTTATTCTCATAATTAACTGATTAATAATGATGCACACATATTTACCAAAAAAAAATTAGGAAAACGGTTGACCCTGAAGGCCATCCCTGCAACTTCCCGCCAATTCTATACCTAAACGCTTGAAATTGTACTTATGACGTTTTTGAGCTCTTCGAGCTCATAAATACTTGTGTGTTATTTTGAGCTCTGCAAGCTTAAAAAAATAGCTTTTGTATGCTTTTGAACTTTTCAAGCTCAAAATTTTCGAGGAGTTTGATAAAACACTATTTTTTGAATTTTCAAACCGCAATAACTTTTGAATGAATGAAACGATTTTCACGCAGTTGGTGGCATTCGACGCGATTTTTTAAGCTTCATGAAGATTCTTCAACTTTAAATTGATGGAACGAAAAATTTCGAAGTAATTTCGAAAAAACACTTTTTTCGGTTTTCTTTCGTCAACGATAACTCACGAACGAATCAATCGATTTTGACCGGACTGGCGGCGATCGACGTGGTTTTTTGCTGTTAAGAGCTGATTAGTTTTTGGAATCGATCGGTAAAGCCGTTTAAAAGTTATGCCAAAAAAACCACTTTTGAAAAAATTTTCAACTTAAGTTGAAAATTAAAAATTTTCAGCTAAGAAAATTAAAAATTTTCAAAAATCGGGAAGTTATTGGTTTTACCCCGTTTAGGAAGGGAAGCTTCCTAGGACCTCGAAACGTCGAGATTCGATGAAAACTCGATTTTCGTAAAACGGGTTGAAAACAATAACTTCCCGAGTTTTGAAAATCTTTGATTTTCTTAGCGGGAAGTTAAAAATAAAAAATACTCGTTAAATCTCACCCATGAAATAATTTTTAAACTTCAGCACACTATCAATGACCATTAACCATTACTATCAATGAGTATTACACGAACATTAGAAATAATTCGAAATCCCCAACCGCTTATGGGTTTATACCTGCTAGAACCTACCAATTGAATATATAAAGCTTCCCGGTCTATACAAACTGGCAGTTGAATTTGAACTAACGCTCCAATGATCACCCAACCCGAAATTTTAAAATCAATATCAAACTATCAGACTAATAACTAACAATTTTCTCTAAAAGCTTTTTTCATTAAATCGATTCAAAAATGATAGCCTTAACTAAGCATGCGCTAGATTTTATAACAAGTTGAAATGACTGGTGAACTTTTTAGGACACTTTTCAAACCATCAAAGCCTCTAACCCTTTACGAATTATTAATCAGGCTTAAATTTGTCCATTTATCTTATCATGAAGGAGAAAAAAGTTTCCGAGTACATTATCTACCGCGAAATAGTCAAAAAATTACTTATAGTCGTGGGTCTTTGGCCATATGACAATCCAAATATATTTTATAACTGCCTACCGCACATACAGATACTCATAAACTTTTTTTTATGCTTCGGGATGCTTGGGTTCGTGCAAAAAAATTTTACAAACATCGATCTTGTTACTAAAGGGATGAGCATAATGATAAGTCTCATGTCCACGATCATAAAGGTATCAATTATTAACAGTACACTGATAGAAGGATTTATTAACTATTAATAATTTAATTTATTTGCAGACAATTATTTAATTTATTAAATTTTAATAAATATTTTTTAACATTCAATAAATATTTCTTTGGGAGGAAAATGAATTTATTAATAATTAATAAGAATTTATTAATAGTTAACAAATATTTATTAACAGTTAATAAATATTTTGTTGAGTGAATTTGTTTTGCTTGCAATGTCATATGATATGAAAGTTGCTTATTAACAAAAATCATCTTTATAAATTATTTGCATTAATTATATTACATTACAATAATGTTTATTGTAAAATACCAAATTTCAACACAGCTCAGAATTATCTTTTAAATTTTTAAATATTAAAAACGTTAATTTATTTAATGAATTTAATTATTATCATGTATTCCAGCTATAGGGGTATAAAAAGTGTCAAAAGAAAATTGCTATTTATTTTAAATAAATATTTGTTAACAGTTAACAAATATTCATTAGCCATTAATAAATATTTATTAACTGTTAACAAATATTTATTAACATTTAATAAATCGTATTTAATAAATAGTTTATTAACTGCTAATAAATATTTATTAAATCCATTGATTTTAAAAAATTATTTATTAATAGTTAATAAAGCTTATTAAATTTAAACAAATCCTTCTATCAGTGTATAATCCATTTAAAAAATAATATGATAATAACAATAAAAAAATTATTTTGAAGGTTGCGTGCTTCATAGCAAACAAGGATGACGCAATCCAACTGCACAAAAATCTCGATCCATATTTCACGAGACTTTTGCAAGATTCAGAACTACCAAAATTTGTTTTAAAAAGATTTTCAGTTGTTAAATATTTATCTGCTGCATTTACTTTCATTGTTACATTGTCATGTGCAATGAGACTTATTATTCCATTGAATATTGTCATAAAACAACTTAAAAATAATATCCATCCGGTGAGATACCCGCTGCTTTTTCCCAGTGTGTTTCCGTGGAAAGTGACACCCGATAGTTATATTTATGAAATTGAGTTCGCGATAGAATCATTTGCAGTTGTGACACTGTGTTTTATAACTCTGAGCGTCGACTGTCTTTTTACGTTTTATGTTTTTCAAATGATAGGTCAATTGCGCGAGATTTCGTATTGTTTCAAAAATTTAACCGAAGAAAGTGACAGCCAAAGTATTCTACGGAAATGCATTGGCCAGTATCAAATATTGATAGAATCAAGAGACATGTTACAGGTAATTTTGTACAATGTATAAGCTATTGTATAATATAATAAAAAATTTCGTGATTTTAGCGGCTATATGGTCCCATTGTGTTGTGGATCATGGTTACGAATGCTGTTATTATGTGTACAATTGCTTTTCAAACAACGCAGGTAAGAAAGGTTTTTTCGAGCAATCTACACAGTAAAAAATTTTGCGTCATTGCGTCAAAAAATTTTGTGTTCAAAATTTTTATGTTAAATATTGAACACTTTTTTGTGTTGATTTAACAAAATAAATGTTAAATTTACACATAAAAGTGTTAAATTTTTAACACTGTTTTTTGACGCAATGACGCAAAATGTTTTACTGTGTATTACTTGATAATTATACTGATGATTTGGGAAAAAAATTTCCATAAGCTGCATCAGTTATCACAAATTGAATATTACTACTTAATTGATTAAAACTACAATCATTTAAAATGAAATTATCGAAAAAAAAATTTTTTTTAATTTTAATAATTTCAAAAAATTAAAAAAAGAATTTCTTTTTTATTTTTATAGATGGAAAGTATTTCTTTCGGACGTGGGCTACTAATTTTCACATGGATAGCACTCAAAGTACTACAGACCTTCATGTATGCTTGGAGCGGAAGTTGCCTCACCTTAGAAGTATTAAAAATATCTCTTAACATTTGAAAACCCAAAAAAATTTTATTTAAAAGAAAAATTATTAATTTACAGTCTGACGAATGTCGAGATTCTATTTACGCTTGTGAGTGGTATGGAAACAAACGTCTCATGACATCGATAATAATTATTTTGTCCCAACGACCGCTAATTTTGACAGCTTGCAATTTTTCGGTCGTCTCAGTTGAAATTTTTCAAATGGTTATAAACACAACTGTTTCGTACTTTTTCCTCCTCCAGACTCTCGAAGAATAAATAACTTAAATGGTTTTTTACAACGACACTGGTGTAATAAAATAAAATTTTTAGCAACAATTCTTTTATACGATGTGACGTTTTTTGTATTCTTAAATTCAAACATAAAAGACTGAAAATTTATTTGAATAGAATGAATGACTTATTTTTTGTAAAAGTCTTAGTATTTTTCCGCACAAAAATCGCAATTTAAAATTTATTATAATAAACAATTGTTACTGTCACTAATCTTCACAATATATACTTTCGGCACAATTATTCAGCTATTATTATTTTCAAGCAATTATTAGTCAAGATAAGTGATATTAAATATCACGAATAATTCCTTCTGTACTTTTTTTTCTCTTTACAAGTAAAAATACCTAGCAATTCATTCTATAACTGTAAATTTATCTTGGATTTCACGGTGTATATTTGTCGATTATAAATTCACATTCTCTACATTTCAAATCAGTGAACAATTACGCGACACTGCTCACTGCTTTAGCATTCACACCAAGATTTTAACGACGATAGTGACACTTTATTGCGCAAATGTGTTAATCAGAATCAGATAACGTGTAAATGTAATTTATGGCAATGCAATTATTGACCGATCGTAATATATCTTGTGAGAAGAGATATTTCACACCATGTACTACAATAATTAGATCCCACTTAATCGTAAGCATTAATAACATACCAATAATTTCAAATAAATTTTTTACTCTGCTCATCTAATCACTTTTTTCATAAGTACCATAAAATAAAAACTTACGTAAAAAATAGAACTATTTTTCTTCAGTTTAATAAACCAATAATTTTTCCGTAATTGTAATTCAACTTTCAATCTAATCATCAACATGTTAACTATACTGACAACATAGTTAAAAAAAAAGAGATCTGTCAGAAACGATGGTTGGATTACGATTAATTCTCAGTTGCATTGTACAAAATTTCGGATCGATACACAACTATTATAATGATGAGCCATAAGCCATAATGTTTTAAGTAACTTCAAAACTGTTTAAAGTTTATACGCATTGAATCATCAACAATTTATGCATTTTATAAACTTTTTGACATTACGTGGAAAAAACTTTCTTCATTGTAACTGTAAGCCTTAAGATAGAAACGCACTCGACTTTATTGTCTGTAAAAATGGCTAAAAGTAAAATGTCTGACTATAGATCGCTGTATAAGTTGACAAAGAGACTCGGAACAGTAGTAGGCGTTTGGCCGTATGAAAGTCCAAGTATTTTATATCTTCTTGTGCCGTATATACCGATGACACTGCATTTAATAATATCGCTCTTGATATTTTCGTGGGTCCGCGAGAAATTTCCAAACATCGGTCTCGTTTCAAAAGGCCTGAGCATTTCCACCAGCTTCGTGACCACCATTCTGAAGATAGCGAGCATGAAAATAAACCACAAAGAGTTGACGGAATTACACCGACATCTTCATCCGTACTTTGGGAAATTGCTGAAGGATTCAAGGCTGTCGAACATCGTTTTGAAGGACGTCGACATGTTTAAGCTTGTATCATGGTCATTGACTATTTGTGTTGCCACTTGCTTGGGGTCTTACATTCTTCTTCCCCTGAGCTTCGTCATAAAAGCTTCTGTTCATCACATAGAAGTGGCCAAGTACCCGCTTATATATCCATGCAACTATCCGTGGAAGATAACGTCCAATGGAATTGTTTACCAACTTCATTTTGTTTTTGAAACTTGCTCGGGGTTGGCGATGTTTTTTGTGTCTACTAGTGTTGACATATTGTTTCCGTTTTATATCTTTCAAATGATTGCACAATTTCGTGAAATTTCTTACGATATTACGCACATCAAAAATGATGATAAAGATGATGAAAATAATGATGACTATAATAAAGTCATAGAAAAATGTGTTGCTCAGTACGAAAGATTGATGAGATGCAAAGACATTTTGGAAAAAATTTGGGGCCCTATAATACTTTTCAGTGTTACTACTAACGCTATTGTTCTTTGCACAGTTCTGTTTCAAATTTCAAAGGTATGGAGTGATTAATGATAGTTTTTAATTGGATATTTGGAATATTTAATGTGTAATTTCAGATGAGAAGTGTAACCATTGTTCAAGGGTCATTATTGGTTGCATACGTAGGTTTGAAATTAGGACAAACCTTCATTTATGCTTGGAGTGGGTCTTGTTTAATTGAAGAGGTAAATTTTTGAGTCTTCAAAATTCAATATTTTGGAAACTAAGGAAGTTTTTATTTATGGTAGAGCGAAGTTTACAGAGATGCAGTTTATGCTGCTAATTGGTACGGAAAAAAACGACTAATGACTTCTATTGTGATGCTCCTGACCCAAAGGCCTTTATCATTAACCGCTTGTAATTTTTCAATTGTTTCTGTGAAAATTTTTATCACGGTAAGTGTCAGAAAATAAGTTCGAATAGAATTAGATTTTTTTATCTGCTACAAAACTTTTACATCTAATATATTTTTATTTTTAAACAGTTTTTGAACACAGCAGTATCTTACTTCTTTCTTTTGCAAACACTTGATGATAAGGATTAAGTATTAATTTAAAAATCGACCACTCCAATAGCAAATTCAGGAAATCAACTCTCACTTGGTTGGATTTTGAACATAATTTATAAAAACAATCTAAATTTTTAATCACCACAATTATAATAGATTTTCACAAACGTGTATTGGGTATTACATGTATTATTTACTTTATTTACGATCAATACCTATAATGCGATTAAATTTGTACCGTAACTAATCAATATAACGGATAATTCTTCAACAATCATGCATAGTCATGCACTTGCTAGTAATATTTATTCTGGTGAGTAGATAATAAATACTGATATTAAATGAATTAAATAAGCTCATTTATTTTTAAATCCTTTGAGTTAATTTCATAAAATTACGTGAAATATTGAGTCAAGCGAATCGTTTTTCAAAAATGGTATCTAAATACCTCAATAGATAAAAATCACCACTAAAGTACCATCATCTGTTACAAAAATTTATGGGCATCGTTATTTAGTGGATTATGGTGAGCAATACCATTGTCCGTAAACAGGGTGTACAAAACGAATGAGTTTGTTTGAAACAGAAAATTTACAAACTTTTAGAATTATTTTCCGATAAACAAATCTCATAGTCGACACTTTTAACCTTATATATTGTCGGTAAAGCGAACTAATCTACTAGTGCTGCCATCTTTGTACGTCACAGGTGCATACAACTTGTGCCTGGCACGCGCACTGCCGTGTCTTTGACAAAAAAAATCAACTACATTAATTATAATTTGAAATCCTTTCTCTTTTACTTTGTCTAATTTTAACCGTTGTTTTTTTCATTTTTTAAATTGAAATTAATGCAACTAAACAATAAATTATTATAAAAAAAACTTACTCAATTAGTGATAATCTTCATTTAAACGTCAAATTAATATAATGGATATTCATTATATTATATTCATACTCGTAATTATTCCTGTGGTCGAAGTAATTCAATTAAATCTCACAATACAAAAGCACAGTTGTCTTCAATCTGATCACTACTTTCAACCCTTCAACAACCTGTTGTAAACAAGCAATAAGCTTGACTGTCCACCTTGACAGTCACATTGAAACTGACGTACTAATGCGTCGTACTTTTGTGACGATCAATAGGAGAAAAATTTTAGTAAAATAAATCCCGAAAGCAATCAAAAAAATTTTTCAACTACCTGATAAAAAACGGAAAATTAAAATTAATTAAAGCTTCAGGAATTAATTAATTAACTCCTTTTAGCATTAAATCAAGATGTGTGAATAACTTTGTCTCACAATAAATACGTTATATAATATATGTATATATATATATATATATATATATATATATATATATA
>CAJNRD030001124.1:24135409-24154568 GCA_905319865.3 Cotesia congregata
TATATATATGTATATATATATATATATATATATATATATATATATATACTGTATGGGATCTTAAGCAAAGGAGAATGTCACTTTGACTTTGGTTTTCCCTAAAGTTTCTTGCAATAAGGAGCTAACCACTGAAACTTTGAAATGAAACTTGAACCACCTTCTACGGAAAATATATAGATATATATCAAGAATATTGCGATATAGTATTTTCACCTACCAATGACAGACATCCTCTTAATTCTGGGTAAGTATCCACTGCTATTACGCTGATCATATTATGGTTATTCGGTACAAGTGACTTTATTATTTTCGATCGATATTCAATCTTCATTAGAATCAGTCAACGTTTCATCGAACTCATACACTCAATTTAATTGATAAATTTAAGCTTTTAGAATAATTAATCAATAGAAAAAAGGAAAAAAATGAAATCCCATTTTTTTATATTTACCTCATCAAATATCCCGTGTCCTAAATCTTATCTTGAACTCTAGTCTAAAGTAATTAAAATTCTCATCATTTTTCCCTCTCCGGTGAATAACAATTACTCTTGCCTTGACTTAGCTGCAATTTTTCCCACACGGAAAAAAGTAAACTGTAATAAATAACAGTCGATTCATAATAAGTAATGATCAACTGCTAAAAATTACCATTTCAAACTGTTAAATCGTGATTTTACTATTCACTTTATAATATTTACCATTTAAACGTTACAATTTACTCTTTACATGGAAGAAAATACTATTTCAAACAGTAATATTCACTATGTAAATGTCTAAAATGTTAAAGTATAATAATTAAGAATTCAGACTTTGATATTTATCATTTCGTACCTAAAAATGATCTTATGATATGTAAAAAGTATAAAATAAAGTTAGTAAATTTCTAATATAAGCAACGTCAGTATTTACAAAGTAAAATGGTAAATTTTAAACGCAACGCTAAAAATCAAACTGTAATTATTGACTTGCTTGGACTGGTAAAATGTATATTTTAAAAGTATAATTTTTACTGTTTCAAATGTTAAATTCTCTCAGAGTAAGACCCCCTTCTCTTTCATCTAAGTTCCCCTTCTCCTCATAATATGGACTATATATTGAAATGGCAATTTTAACTGTTTGAAACTGTAATTTTTTGAGATGAAAGAGTCGTTATTTACTATAGTGACAGCTACTCATCACTTATTTTGGATATTAAATTATAAATTGTGGCTTTTACACTCTCTACATTCTGTAATATTTATATTTTTGCCACCCCGATGTCCGCTTTACTGTTCGAAACTATAACGGAAAGAAAATTATGGGAACTATTCTTATACCATTATGGGAATGGTTCCCATAATGCTATAGGAATAATTCCTATACTATTATAGAAACTATTCCTATATCATTATGGGAACTAATCCCATAATATTATGGGAATGGTTCCAATAATGCTGTAGGAATCATTCCTATACTAATATAGAAATTATTCCCATACTATTTCAGGAATGGTTTCCATAATTTATGGGAACCATTCCCATAATAGTATAGGAATGGTTCCCACGATATATAGGTTTAAATCCTACACGGAAAGAAAAAATTAACTTGACTTGAATTTGTGCCTTTTCAAGGTTTCATATCATTCTCATCGATAGTTAATTTATGATGATAAGTATTTAGGTTGCATTCGAAAATGCTCTATCTCTAGACATATAATTGAGAAATGACCTTGTATCTTGTGAACTATCTAGACACAGAGCATTTTTGAATGCAGCTTAAATTCTCATTATAATAAATTGATTATTGGTGAGAATGATATGAAACTTTGAAAAGGCTCAACTCCAAGCAAAAACCCATTTTATCATATAAATACACCAGCCACAAAATTTTTTTTATTCTCTTAATAATATAGATTATTATTATTTAATTATTATTGTTGTTTTAACAATTATTGCATACTAAATGAAAATTATGTTGCTGTCACATGAAAATCAATTTTTTTTCCGTGTATATATTATAGAAATTATTTCGAACTCACTCCGCACGAAAATTTTATCTTTATTTTATTTTGAGAACGATTCCCATAATGGTATAGGAATGATTTCTATAATATTCTAGGAATCGTTCCTATACCATTATGGGAATAGTTCCCATAATGATATAGGAACCATTACTATATCATTATGGGAACCATTCCCATCGTTATGGGAAATGTTCCCATAATTCTAGGAAATTTTCCTATAATTATGGGAACAGTTCCTATAATTCATGGGAACAGTTCCTATAATTGCCTGGGAACTGTTCCCATAAAATTATGGGAATAGTTCCCATATTTTTCTTTCCGTATATAAAAATTAACCAGAATCCGAGTGAATATTACAGATTACTTTTTTCCGTGCATGCATTTTTTCATTTAACTAGAAGTTTAGCTTGTGATTGAGCCGAGTTTTAATTTAAGTGATAAATAATCGGATATTTAATATAAGAATACTAAAACTTTTAAAAATATTCAAATGATTTTGATGTCAAGTTTAGAGGATCTAAAATTCATACTTGGCGTGTAAAATTTTTTAGCGCTATAAAAGGCACTTTAAACACTAAAATGAGGGTGTCTGGTTTTACCATAAACATAAACCCATGAAAAACGATCTATAAAGCGTGAAGCCTTACCCTTAATCCTAGCGCATTGTTTGAATTTAACTTTTTATCATTCACACATGTGAATAATAATTTTTTTAATTCAAAGTATTATTGTTGAAAAAAGTCCAAATTAATTTAAAAATTCTTCGAAAGTAATTATTCGATTTTTTCTTTAAAAACTGATAATGATGGAAATTGAAAGATGGATTAAGTTACTTAGAACTTTTCAATCCCTACTTAAAAGTCAAGAGATTGTTATAAAGTATAAAGTAGTAGTTAAAAAATGATTTTAATAATTTTTTACTCTCGTAAGTTATTGCTTTTTTATTGAAAGGAAGAAATAGGGGCATTTTTATTACTTGATCTTCAAATTGATATTTTTTATTTTATAGAATTAAATAATTATTATTTAACTAGTGGTAAAATACTGGAATTCAGTAATTCAGTGTGAGTTGGTAAAAAAAGGCGATAATCGATTTAAAAAAATGCAAGTTAGTCGAAATAATGTATTAAAGTGTTTAAAATCTGGCTGGACTCATCTCTTTTTTTCAATTCATTTTTTCGGATTTTATCAGCTTCAAGTGGTTATAAAACGTAAAATATTACCAGCATTTGGAATTCAATAAAAAACGTTATCCATGATTGGTATGTCCAATATGTATAATTGAATTTCGATCAGTACCCACACAATACGCGCGGATAGGTGGTGAGATGCAATTATACCGTGGTCTGGTAATTACTGGGCAATCGTATCGTAAATGTGTGATCCCACAATCTCATGCTTAAATTTTCTCTCTCTCTCTCTATTTTAATTGACAAAAATTACAGTATAAATTATTGTAATTTACAACAATAGATTTATTTATCATTAAAAAAATGTAAAAGCCAGTATCTGTTTATTATTTAAATAGTATGTTCGCTTTTATATAAATATACAAAGCTCGAACATAACGACGGATAAGTTTTGACGCTTTTATGGGGTGCAGTTGAATCAAGAGCTTTTATGATATTTCGATTACGTGGGTTATAACCATTGAACAAACTTTAGGGGTCCATGTTTATATTGAACGAATTATATGAAAGCTCCAAAGGGAATTTTAATTCACGTTTAATGTATATTTATTTTATTCTTTTTAATGCTCTCTATTTTTTTCTCTGATATACATTCCATCGTGAATTAAAATATTTTATAATTTATTAAAGGATGTATTACACATTTCCCAAATTTTTAATTACAAGGGTATGTACGAATTATTTTATTAATATTTTTTTTTTCTACCTTTTAATTTATAGTTAATAAAAAATTATCCTTTTTTTGAATTAAAAAAAAATTATTAAATATTATTTAATAACATTGAAATGCGTACGGATAAAAATAAAAAGGATTATTGAGTCAATTGTTGTTAAATAAAATAAAAAAAAAAAACATTCTTTTGTTTAATTTGAATTGAAATTAATAAAAGCGTTAAAATAAAAGCCTTTTGCTCAGTAATATTATTTGAAACAAAAGTTATTTGTTTGGTTTAATAAATAAAATTTATTATTTAAAAAAAATTCATTTGAACTGTTTTTATAATGACTACTTGAGAGCTTAAAACAATGAAAATACACGGACGAGAAGTGAACCAAGTAAAGAGAAGAGAGGAAATAAAGTAGGAGGGAATTGCAGAACCGGAGATGATTTCTGACCTATTAGTAATGAGAGTTGAGTGTCTGAGGAGCGGAGACAGCGTAATCCACAATTGGAAATAGTAAAATAGGAAAAAATTATAAAGGGAGAAAAAGCTTGGGGAAATTTAAAAAGAAAACGTTGAAGAGAAATTAGATGAGAAAGTCAGCTACAGACTACTACTATTTAAAATTTTTTTTTTTGCTTTTATTTTTATCTGGGCTTTTATTATTTTATTTTTTATCTTCTCATCCCTCTAATGCCACAACAGCGTATCATTTCCGCATTGTGCGGATGCAAGAACAGACAGACCGGCGGAATTTTAACGAGTTTTGTGCAACTTGATATGATGTTGGACACGCGCAGGAATATCCAACGCAACTTTGATTGTCCAAAGAACAGAACCCTCGGCTGTTATACACGTTCCGTTGCCCATTACCGCTCATTTCATTTTTTATCACAGCCTTCTCGTCACTGTTTTTAATATCAAAAACTCTATAATGTTTCTTATCATTATTATTATTATTATTATTATTGTTATTATTGTACATCAAAGTCAAAAGTAATCATTTAATTACAAAACTAACATTTTATTTTTATAAATAACACAAATAAATATATATTTACAAAAGAGCTTTTGATAATAACTCAAAACTTTTGATAATAAACGAAACGTACCTTCGATCCCTGCAGGGATAATTTTTTTTATTTTATTTGAGTAAGAAAATATTTAAAAACACATTTTTGCGCTCGAGAGTAAAAAAAGAATTGTTGTATTTTTTTATTATTTTTTTTTCTAATAAAAAAAAAACTTTATCCTGAATTTTTACCGGAGATTTAGCTGGTGTATTAAATTTCAAGGATACGGAACTGATTTATTTAGGTACTGAGACGAGTACAAATAGCTTCGGAAAGTATGAAGGAAGGTAAGAGTGAAAAAGAAATAAAAACAAGATAAAAGCAAAGAAAAATCAGACTCGTAAATTCGTCAAATCACTGACAAATGTTGCTTCGAGATACAACCAATGTTTTGGATTATATATTTCGAGAAATAAAATGAAATATATATATATAAAAAAAAGGTTGAAGATAAAAAATTTATCTGTCAAATTTACAATCCACGGAAAATTCAATTGAAAAATTACGCTGTTAAAGTTTTTTAAGTTGAAATAATCCTCAGACATTTTTACGCGGTGAAATTTGTGTGAAGTTACAAAAAATTTTTAACTTCCTCTTTCCAACAATTAGTAGAATTTTTTTATTACCTTTTATCGAAAGTAAATCAAGTAAATTGAATACTATCTTTCAATTATAACCGTATAAATAGTTCCAGTAGAATTATTTTTGTCTCGTTTTATCGATAATAGTTTCGCCTCTAATTCGATAATTTCAATTAGCGAAAAAAGCGACCAGTAGTTGAAAAAAATTGCACGACAAACCAATTTATTCTGCGTGATTTTATTAAATTGGATTTAATTTTAAAAAGTTTAAATGTTTTTTAAGAATTATTCATCAGTAAAACCATTTATTCACTCGGAACTAAACAATGATTCGAATGAGCCGTCAATTAGTGACTGAAAAATGGTGTTAATGTAAGAATCAGACGGTCAAAGCATTAATTACCAGGATGTATAGGCAACAGCAGTAATGTATGGCATTTATAGAATGCTACTGTAGCATCAGTTTGTTTTCTCCAGGGAAACATATTCGGTTTTGTCCGGCAGAGTGTGAGCACCAACTATTGCCCGCGGCTATTTCAGCTAACCCGCGACTCCGAATGAGTTCCCTGGGGTAAAATCGAGAATCGAAATTAACCGCTGGAACCTTTGGCTCGTCGATCGGTATCGCAATCACTCTGCTGGAGTAATAAAGCCTTTGTGCAATCCTGTTTATTCTTAAACTATTAAATGAAAAAAAAATAATAATAATAATAATAATAGCAATAAATCCTATCGACAAGGGCGATAACAATCTACAAAAGAGTATAAATGGATTGATAAGAAAAAAGGAATGAATGAACGAGTGAATGAAGAGAAAAAAAATCTTTTTTCCTAATGTAATGCCGAAAAAAAGCTTTAGTAAAGTGTAAATTATGTTGGATAGATTCTTGGCACGAATGTGAATTTTTTTGGTCGTCAATAACGCGCTTTGTCGATGCCAATGACTGTCCTGAAAATTGGCTCGTTCTTTTATATACATGTGGGGGCTATTATCAGTCTGTCTTTTTCACGGGGTATCGAACATTTTCCCAAGGCATCTCACGTCTACACGCTGCGATATGCTTTTTAAGCTACGCGAATTGAAAAAAAATAATGATAAATAAATAAAAAAAGATAAGTGATGTAAAGAGGAAGTGTAGTGAGATAAAAAAGGTTAAAATAAAAAATGAATGAAAAAAAAACAGGATAAAAAGAAATGAAAGGGATGAGTAGTGGTGAAAAGAGACTGTCCAGCTCCAAGCGACGACGCGACATACACAGGGGAATTCCACTTGGTGCATTCTGCATTCACTAGAGGTCACGTCGTTATTGTGCCGACACCAGAGATCTCATTTTTTCATCACTTTCAACTCTAGTTATTATTTCAATTTTGCTGGAAATTGCTTAATTATATTACGCACATTATCATTTTTATATCCACACGATTTGTGTTTATATTTTTGTTTTTGCTTTACATATTTTATATTTTTAAAGTTTTTATTCATTTAATTTTCTCTCCAAAAGTTGTCTTGCGTAATCTAGATTATTAAAAGAATAAGCAAAATTTTGTGGCCAGTATATTTATACGATAAAAGGGGATTTTATGGTTAAATTTATATAGTATCGTTTGAAAAGTCTTGAACTATAGGTCTATATAGAGTTGTGTCTTTTCATGGTTTCATATCATTTTCACCAATAATCAATTTATGATGATAAGTATTTAGGCTGCATTCAAAAATGCTCTATCTCTAAATACATAATTAATAAATGACCTTGCGTCTTGTGAATTATTGACATTTTTAAAGATATAAGCTCATCCCGATGTTACACTCATCAAGAGCTTTCATTTGAGTATCCACAAAAAATTTTTCATATATTTATATATATGTATATATGAAAAATATATCAAAATGCATGTGGGTACTCAAATGAAAGCTCTTGATGAGTGTAAAATCGGGATGAGCTTATATCTTTAAAAACGTTAATATAACTCAAAAAAGTACAGTGCAATTTAACAAAAGTCATTATTTAATAAAGTAAAATCTTATTTATTTATAGTTCACATAGTGACTGCAAAGTTGCTAGTTTTTCTAGATAGAAAATTAATTATTTTCAATCTAATCAATAAATTTAGCTGATACCGAACAATTTGCAAAATAAAAGATTAAATGTTGCGATAAAACAAGAAATCTCAGATGAAAACGCGGAAGGAAGATAAAAAAATACATAATAAAGAAAAAAAGCGAAATAATAAAAGGAAAAATATGAGATTCTGGGTCTTGAGGGATACCGCAAAGCTATCGAAGATATAAAGCGATATTTCACTTTTATATTTTCCGCATGGTGCTCGTTTTATTCGACTTGCCGGATCAATTTCAGATATCTCCAGCGTGTTCTCGGTAATACGTCTTGAGAACGGACCATCCAAAAATCGTGTCCAACTCCAACAAATGTGAACCTGGCTTGATTCCCACTTTTAAGATTATTATCCAGCCACTTTAGTGTCCTTTCTATAAATTTATCGAAGCATATTAAAACATCTCTTTGTACATTTCATGCGGAAAGAAAAAAAAATTTGAAAATAAAACTTTCGGTAGAAAAAAATTAATAAATGGGTGAAAAAAAAATTATTTGCTGGCGGTGTCCTCGTTTCACCAAATAAAAAGTGTACGTTAAATTCCCAACGCTGTCGCTACTGGTTACGAATCGCCTGGGACTTTCAATCTTTTCTCTTCTCTAAAGTATTACTGCCCAAGGCGAGAGACTATATCCGGCAATAAATAAATCGCTGGAAAATAGACTGGTGGCTCAAGCCCTGGATTTTGCGTAACGTCTTTTGGGACATATAAGTTTTCTTTCGTTTAATATAGACATATATATATATACCTACATACAGACATCTGTATGTTTTATGCATCTATGTATTTAGCGTAATGAAAAGTTTGTCTCCATCTACACTTTGCATTACCCATTCACTTATCTGCCTTGTATTATATAAACTTCCGCCAGATAACTATGTACTGACGCACAAGGAAAATAAACTTATTCAAAATGCAATATGTGGGAGTATTATTTAACACTCGGGTATGAAGGGAAGTACTTTTCAAGAAGATAAATTTAATGTTTAATCAAATTATAAGTTAAGATCGAGAATTTATATCGTGCGGCTTGAAACTTTGCAATTAGTATCGTCTATGATGAATTATTAGCGCTGATTTTTTAAAGAGAACTTGAAACCTCAGAAATCGGAAGAATTTATTAAATATTGGATTCAATTATATTGAAAACCATTAAAAAAGAAAAATTAATAGTTTGTTAGAAAAAAAATTAGACCCAGTTATGAAAATGTATTCCGATAGTTCAAGTTTTAGCTGTATAATGAACAGCACAACCTAAATACTGTAAGTATTTTTTAAAACTCTTGACCCGACTAAGCCTCAAAAGACTGCTTTGATATCTTTAAAGCTCGACTCTTATCGTTGAAATGTAAACTCATATAAGAAGATTTTTAAAGGAAATATTTCAATTTATTATATCTATATTTGTCTTCATTTTCTTGAAAGTTTTTTTAATCCACTGAGATAAAAAATTTATTTAAAAAAAAATTGACATTTTTATGACAAAAAATTAATTTGTTGAAATTTTTAAACAATGTTATTTCTTAATTGAAGAAATAAAAGTTTTTTCACAGTTTCTTGTTGAAAAAAAATTTTCTAAGACAAAAATTTTTAATTGTTTAAAAGTTTTAACAGTTTAATTTTTATTACAATACTACTCATTTTTTTTAAATAAATTTTTTCTCAGCACACAAAATAAATTTTTCATATTTATCAAATCTAAAAAATAAAAATAAATAATTAAACTAATATGTAAATATTTGTATCAATTGTAAGAGTGTTTGGGATTGAAATAAAAAATTTTAAAGTAAATACATGCATTAAATATAAGTATTGTGCATATCAAAGGCAGAAGGTTGACACTCTTGTGCGATGCAAATCCTTATAAGCTACAACAAAACCGTCGTCAGCAATTCTCAGTCTGTTGTGTGTAAGTTGTCTAGCTGGAGCCAGAAGAGAGAAGTTGGTTGTTGTTGGTTTAGTTGGCTTTAATTTAGTTTAGTTTGGTCAATAGTTCCAAGCCGTTATTGTATTTCGTGGCTCGTATTAGACGGTGGGTAATGGTGCCGGAAACGAATGCCAGGACTTCGTTCACTGGTTCACTTTACCTCTAACCCTCCGCACAATTTGCATACCGGGCACCCACCACGTAAATACGATTCTAAAAGTCCGTCTCGTGGAACATCAAAGGCTTGCTCCGGCCCCTCCTGCACTTCTGACGCAAATTAACCGGCGAGAGGAGCCTGCTACACATCTCCTGTTTTCAGATACACGATAAACTCCTACACGGGTCTATAGCTTCTAAAGTGCTCCAATGTATATCCAATTCAGGCACCACCTGAGCCACTACCTTAACGATACTGTCAAACTTTTAATCGCTACTGTAAAATCAGCCAATATATGTATTACCCCACCTCCCCAGTCAAACTCTAAACTAGTTTTCTTTCCATTTTTTTTTATTTTTCATTTTCGCTAACTCAATTAAAAACTCTAACAAAAGTGTCAAACGCTAGACAGAAAATAATCTATACTATTAAGAGAATAAGCAAAATTTTGTGGCCAGTCCCGCATGAAAATACTATATATCGTTAAAAATATATTATACAATATATTTCAAATAAGTGATGAATATATGGCGGCAAAATTGTCTATATTGAAAACTATAATTTTATTCTATAAATGGAACCATGTATTTTAAATAATATATTCATTAGTATATCTTGAGTCAAGATATATTTTCTTAATTCAAGAGAATCTATCTTGACTCAAGAATTTTTCCTCTTGGCTCAAGAAATTCATTTTCTTCCAATTGGTGTTCTTGGTTCAAGATTTTTACTCTTGAGTCAAGTTAAAATGTTTATCAGTGTATGGTTAATCGTTAACCATACTAGTACTAAGGAATTGAAAGAGGTTCTTGTAAAATTCTACAAAGAAAATGGTAATGTACGTTGTACTGCTCCATGGGAGCACAATAATATTTACATAACCCCGGATTTCCTAGAAAAGAACTGTATCCAATATGAAATAAAATTACAGAAGGCAGGTGAAATAATCGTAATTAGAGAGTGTGTATTTCATCAAATATTAAATTTAGGTTTTAATATTGGTGAATCAAGCAATTTCGCAGGGCCACAATGGAATATAGTTAATATAAACACGCAGAAAGATTATGGTTGTGAGGAATTACATACTGGAGAAGAAATGTCAAAAAATGTGGCATTATCTTGCGACCACAGAGAAATTTATAAAGTCATCCAGTCTAAGCGTAAGGTCCAGCTTTGTCCGGAAAATGATTGTGGATTTTATTTCTATACTAAAAAAGAGTTAGAGAGCCATCGGGTAAAATTTCACAATTTGGTATTTAAATGTAAATAGGGACCAAGCCTCTAGACTATCACGCCAACTGGTGATAGAAATTGTAAGCTAATGGGCAAAAATTTTAAACTCTTACATGTGATTTAATATTAATTTATTTTTTATTTAAATAAATTAATAAATTGTTTAAAATTTTTTTAACTGTAGAGTTTTGACATATCACGACATACATAAATATATCAAGTCGGAACCGTCAAATTGACAAACTTGTGAAATTTTATTATTTTTCGCTCAGTACTAGTGGTATCCCAGAGAAAAATGACAGGCATACGAAGTGTTTAGAGGCGGAATTGAACTTTGGAGGCTATGTTTACATGGCTATTTGACTTAATAATGTTGAATTTCTTTTAACACATTTAATATACATGGCCTAAAGTTTTTTTTTAACTTTCTCAATTATTTTTGCTTCCAATACGACCGATTAATACTGGTCAAAAAGCATATTTTATTATTTTTTCTATTATCCTAATATAAAATTGAGATGAAATGTATGTGGCATCAAACTATTCGTAACGTGATTGGTTGAATATATCATAAGCATGAAAATATATGCAAACTCTATAGTCAAAGCGCGCACTTGCGCGCGTAAATTCAAATTCTGATCCTAATATAAATTAGAGATGAAATGTATGTGGCATCAAACTATTCGTAACGTGATTGGTCGAATATATCATAATATTCCTAATATAAAATAGAGATGAAATGTATGTGGCATCAAACTATTCGTAACGTGATTGGTCGAATATATCATAAGCATGAAAATATATGTAACTCTATAGTTAGGCGCGCGCTTGCGCGCGCAAAATTCAATTCTAGTTTAGTAAAAAAATACATAAGCTATTGTAATACTTTTTGCCCATTTAGTGCTTTTGTTAAACACCAGGGCGCGCCATTTCTGACTGATGTGCTGCCTCTACAGTTAGCGCTCGGTCCTTATTGTGCCCGAAGAAATTCAAATCAGAATCTGCATTAAAAATACACGTAACAACACAAAAATATAATATGTCCGCACTGCAGAAAACCGCAAAATCGTGATCTTCTTGAACATTTAAGACGTTCAAAAAAAAGCTGCGGAAGAGTATGAATTAGATAGGAAAACAGGTACTATTATAAAGATTAGTTAAAAAAAAAAAATAACATTATAAATAGTTGAAAACAAAAATAAGAACAATAACACCAATAGTTATTAGGTACACTCATTATGACCTTTCATTTAAGTACCCACATCAATTTTTTCATATATTTATATAGTAAATATATATGTATATATGAAAAAAAAGTTTGGAAAATCCAAAAGTGCACGTCTTATAATCTCATTTTTCACAATAAAATTGATTGAAATAGAAGATAAAAAGCAAAATAATAAAAAACAGAAAACTCTGCTATGGTTTAGTGACACCATAACTCTAAGGTGAGGAAAAAAAATACTACAATAATATGTATAGATATATATACAAAAAAATCCACAGTCATGTATTAGTTTTTTATAAATAACTAGCAGTCCGCCCCGGCTTCGCACGGGTATTTATCAAAAATTTTAACATTAATTATGATGTGATATAGCCTATGTTACCCGGGGATAGTGTAGCTTCTCAATAGTGAAAGAATTTTTCAAATCGGTTCAGTAGTTTCGGAGCCTATTCGATGCAAACAAACAAACAAACAATCAAATATTTCCTCTTTATAATATTAGTATAGATAGTATAGATAATTTAACGACAGTGAATGTTCAATTCACTGTCGTTAAATTATCTATACTAATATGGGCGTTCAGCTCATATTAATTAAGAAAATCAGTCGTGTGTTACTTTAGATAATAAAAAAAAAATTATTCCGGTACGATCATTTTTTCGACCAATTTCCCTGCCACATACACCCATCCATACACGGACGTCCAGAAAAGATTATGTTTAATGTTATTATTTACTATGTTAAACAAAAAAAGACGCCATTCGACTACACCCGAAATTGAAGGTAGATTTCATAGAATGAATCATTATCTTGCCTCAATAACTTTCGTTTTTTCGAAATTTATTTTAACATACATAAGTAGATTGTGTTACACTTTGCCTAAAAATGGTTTAATTGAACTATTAAGTCCAATAAAATAACTAATAATTGTCAAAAAATTAACGTTATGTACGTCAAATTGGAAGGAATTTTATAAGCTTTCACATTAATTAATCAAAAATCAGCTATATTTTTGCTATTAAAAGTTATACATAAATGAAGTCGTCAAAAACGTAATTTTTACTATTTTGATCATTTTGAAGAGCTGCCATTTTTCAACTTATTGATAGATTTCGCTCATCTTCGAACTCATTCAAAGTTATTATCCAAAGAATATGTGTAACAAATTTCATCTAGATCCGTCAAGAACTGTAGACACAATCACGGCAACATTCCGCGTTATATTACATACGTATATAAATTTTTTAACTAACGTTAATTTTGAGCTTTACTCGACTAGTTAAGAGATACTACGACGAAATTCTGAGTAAATTTCGACATGAGGACCAATGCAAAAGATTGATTTCTATTAAATCTACCTAAAAATTGTTATTGAAATATATATTATGCGCTTGACAAATTATTTGACTTGATATAAATGTACTCATATTAACCTGTAAGTGCAATATATATAACAAAAATCAATTTCAGTTTCGAGAAAACTGCTTTTTGTGAAATGTCGAGAGTAGAGCACAACCTCAACGCTTCGCTTATGAGATGTGCAATATATCAAAATGCATGTGGGTACTCAAATGAAAGCTCTTGATGAGTGTAACATCGGGATGAGCTTATATCTTTAAAAACGTCAATAGTTTAAATAGTTTTTTAAGTACAGTGCAATTTAACAAAACATTTCATTATTTAATAAAGCAAAATTTTATTTATTTATAGTTCACATAGTGTCTGCAAAGTTGCTAGTTGATAAATAAAATTAATTTGACTTTTTTTTTAGTAATAATTTAATTAATTATATTAAATAAAACTTTATTGTATATATTCATAAAAAACATACTTATGTTCTGAATATGATACAGTTAAAGCTAAAAAAAATTCTACTGAGTCGACCTCTTCAACTCTTCAATTATAGAACTTGTTAAAAAAAATTGTGATTGTCATAGTTAAAAAAATTTTTTTTTCAACAAAAAGTTATGTAATATTAATAAGCATTAAACTTTTTAGTTCATTAAATATGTACTGACTTGTTATTAATACAATCAATATTTTGCATACATTAATTTAAATATTAAAACACTTTTAAATTGAAACAAATTTTTAATAAAGTTCTATAACAAGTACGATCATATTTAACTATTAATTGGGCAATTTAAAAGTTAGCAGATACAAGTTTTTTATTTAAAGCAATCTAATGTAACTTTTAGCGTCCATTAATATTTTTTAATAATAATGTATATCAAGAATTTATAAGAAAGTTTCTTTTCAAGATTAATTTGCAGATAAAAAATTTTTATCTCAAGTTTAAAGCAAAGTACTCTTACAAATTATATAAAAATAATACTGATAATTACTGTTTCTATTCACTGTATTTCAATATTTTAAATTGTGATTGGTAATTACAGAAAATTTTTTGAGTATCGGTTAAAAATATAATTTTAAAATACAAAAAATAATTTTTTTTCATTCTTAAGAATTATGTAAGACTTTAGTGAATGCATTATAGGAAGTTTCAAGATCAAATATTAATTGTCGCACTTGCGATTCTGACAATTCATCGGAAGCAGACATATTGTTCAAGGTCTGTAACCAGTCGGCGACTCTCTGCCTTCCGTCAAAATCACTCGGTAAAATACTCAAGCGATTCATCGTATCGACAAGATCACGCAGTTCAGGATGGAGTTCATCCATAGCTTTGATATCCAAGCGCAATTTGTCCATCAGAGTAATAAATAGAGAAACAATATCAGCGATACACTTTGATGTGTTTCCTTTGTCGTCTTTTATTGTAATTGGTCTGTCTTCTTTTATTCTCTCAAGCGCTGCTGGGCAATCTAGACGATATGTTTTTGCGAAGACATCTATTGTTGGAAACTGATCACTTTGCACCTATAAATTATAATAGTTAATATTGTTTTTTGTACTGAACAAATTTGCACACTGAGAAAAAAAAATACTTTTATTAAAAAAATTTTCTTGATACAAGAATTCATGTTTTTGAAAATTTTCAAGAATATATATTCTTAGCTCAAGAACTTGGTAAATTAATTGAAATAATTTTTACTTAATTTAAATAAAGCTATTCTCTTGTTTATGTATTATCCAAATATAAGGGCCAGTTTTTCAATCTGGGATAAAATTTTATCCGAGATAAAAGTACCGCCAATAAAATAAAAAAAAAATAATGAATAATTCAGCGACGTGATGTTGCTCTCAATTAGTTCCCCATGAATTTGGTCGTTTATTTAAATAAAGAAAAATAAATGTATCAAAAAATAATAGTAACCTCTTATTGTGTCATTTAAATTATTTTAAATTAATTAACACAATTATAAATTAATAATAGATATGTCAAAAGCAAGATATGAGCTCGAAGGTCTCAAAAGCATAGAGCAGCTACCTCTTTGAGCTAATAAAGCTCAAAATAACAGGGATCTCCTTCAGGGTCATCCGTTTTCCTAATTTTTATTTTATTTATTTACAATCGGGAAGTTGTCACAGTTGGAGGTGAATATTTCTGTGACATGTGGCTAATGTTTATTTATTTTAATTCAAAATAAGTGACTGAATTCAAGGAGAATTACTCGTAGGCAATATCACTGTGCTGAATTATTTATTTTTTCATCATAATGGCAGTACTTTTATCTCGAATTAAAAAACGGGCCCTATATTGATGCTTTTCTCTTCAGAAATTAATAATTAATAATAGAATATTTGATCGTCATCGAATTTTTTGAACCAAGAAATTATTAATAGAGTAAAAGTATTTTGTTTTCTCAGAGTATAGTGTAATTTGTTGATTTTATTAATTAAAACTAACAACCTGCTACGTGATTGTTAATTTTAGGGGATTTAGTTTCTATTGATAAAATAAATAACTTAAGCTCTGTCGTGAGATACCTAAAGCTCCTAATCAAACTGGACATGAGGTAAAAGATCCAGTTACTGACACTGGCCTAGTTATTGGACACTTGTAATTTTATTATATTCAAAAAAATAAAATATTCTCAAAAAACCAATTATCCAAAAATTTATAATTCACAAATTGTATTTATTAATTTATTGGAGTTTGCTTTTTTTTTAATTAAAATAAAATTGCAAGTGTTAAAAACTGGGACTTTTATCTTATAAGTATCTGATTTAGTAGCTCAAATATAAAAAAAAAATTTTTTTTAATAAAATTCAAAAATCTTTTTAAAATTATTTATCAAGAATTTACATTAAAATATTAATTTCATCTTAATTGAAAGCTACTAAATCAATAATTAGCTTCTACCCTTATCTAATCTAAGACATTTTTTATAATACTGAAATCAGCAAGCATTCGATTATTTTTTTTTTATTATTATTAAGAAAATAAATTTGTCCAAAATTGCACTGACGGTTTTTCGAATTTTCTACATCTTAATTTTTTTAATTTTCTTTATAATGTATTTTAATTGAAAAAAAAAAATCAAGTGGCTGTTATTTTCAGAAAATTCTCTACTTTTAAATTTAAGGTCTATTTTTAAATTAAGGTCTACTATTTTATTAATTAATTCCTATACCTGTTTAAAAGCAGCTCGATATTGCACCAGTAGTTTACTGCAAGCTGCTGTATATTCTTTGGGAGTGACACAATCACGAATGTAAGCTTTTTCCAAGTTCTGTAAAGTGTTGACAACTGCATACAAGTCAGCTTGATTGTCATACTTTTCTCTTTCTCTTGCATTTTTGTATAATTTAACTTCTTCATTAAGTTCTGGACGATCTTGTGCTATCGACATTGTTTCTAAAAAATGTCAAGTTAATCAATCAATACACAAGTAAACATTCTTATTTTTTATTTTAAAACTAATAATTTTAAAATAAAATAAAATAATTTTAAAATTACAGTAAAGCTAATTATTATTAATGACTAACATTTTAATAAAAACAAAATATAATTCAAATAAAAAATAAAGGTTATGATAATTACCCAGTAAAGAGAAATAATAAATAAATATTTTTATTACTTACTTTTTAAAAGCAATGACAGTTTTTAAAATTAATAAAAAAAATCTTCTGTAGTTTATAACTTATTAACACTAAACAATTGATTTGTTTTGTAGGATTAGAACGTAATTCACTTGTGTCAGCTGTCAGCTGATTTAGACACATATGAGTCATATTTTATATGTATGTGTTCTGTTGGAATCACGAAAATTTGCCTTACTAACGACTGCGCGAACGCGCTCGCTTTGACCGACATTAATTCAAATGAAAATTTTATTATTATAATTATTTTTATCGCAAAAATGGAAAATAAATTTATAAAACAATAATTACATAAATAAATAAAAAGTTTTTCTAACTTACTTCTGCCAAAAATACTCGTCAAACTCAATTGTTGATCACTAAAAACAAAATAAAAATTTTATGAACACAAACTTTGTTTTATTAAATTATTTATCACTATTAAATCTCAATATTTAACACTATTTATGTTATTTATTATATATTAACACTGAAATGTAATTAAAAACTGTCATTATTTAATAATTCACAAGATTTGTTAAGTTTTAACGTAACTGTCACTCGAAACTCGCAACTGATCTGAAGCCAGCATCCAACTCGAGCGCAATTCGCAACGACCAATAAAAATCTCGATTTTCGCGCATGCGCAGAAACTTTTTTTTGAATTTCTGGCGCCAATTTTTAAAAAATACAATTTTGATTTAAGAATAATAAATAAATAATAGAAAAAATTATAATAATTATAAATAAATTTTAAATTAATAAATATATTTCAACGAATTTTACAAACTTATTATTAAATATTTACATTTTTTTATTGACTTAATTTAATGAAAATTATTATCATGATAATTTCTTATAAAACTAACATTTTATAATTAATTTTAAACAAAATTTATATAAAATAACAAATTAAAAGTGAAATATAAAAAACTTTTTAGTTTTATATAATCAACAATATAAAAATATGTAATTTATAAAATTAACAGTCAAAATAATTAATTTTGGAATAAATATTGCATAAAATTAGTTTTCGAACTTTTAAATTTATCTCCACAACTTTCAGATAATTTCTTCTCTGTTAAACATGGACACTTAAATTCTTTTACAAGTTTCATTTTCCTCCCTAAATTTTCATGATTAGTTACATTAGAGTCCACAGTGACAATAAAATGAAAAATATTAAGAAAGACCTGATTAAAGTCAACAATATCCCACGGTGGGTACACTTTAATAATATTTTTACCCTCAAAATTAATTTTACCAACTATCTCTGGAACTAGCAACAATTTAATCGAGCTTAACAAATTTTTATTACTACCATCAACAGTCACACTTTTATCTAACAAAGAATTTTCTCTAACAGATCTACCAATTAAATCATTATCATCTTTAATAATCTTTCCGTCAATAATGTACCTGCTATACCGCCAGGTGCATTCATTTATCTGAACAGTAACACACGGCGAATTGGTCTTCAGATGATCTTGAGACATCTGGTGCCGCCAAATTCGTATTGAAGATATCTTCCTCGAAACAAGAGTTTGCAATCTTTCAACCAGCGATCCTCTGGAAAAAAATAAAATACCACAATTAATATTAAATATTTTTTAAAGCAATAAAGTTAGTTGATTATCAATTTTTTTATTCTTATAAAAAATAAACTAGCAACCTTGCAGTCACTCTATGTGACTGCCGTGACGTGTGAACTATAAAAAATTAAAATTTTGCTATATTAAATAATTACTTTTGTTAAATTGCACTGTACTTTCTTAAATATTGATGTTTTTAAAGATATAAGCTCTTTCCGATGTTACACTCATCAAGAACTTTCATTTGAGTACCCACATGCATTTTCATATATTTTTCATATATATATATATATATAATATATGGGTGATTCTCTGTAAGGATGTTTTTTGCTGTTCTGGGCATTTTTTTATTAGAAAAATTGTTATTTTTTAACTAAAAAAAATTTATTACGAAAGTAAAAAAACATTT
>CAJNRD030001124.1:24154852-24174751 GCA_905319865.3 Cotesia congregata
ATTTTTCATATAATATATATAATAATATATATAAATATATAAAATATATGAAAAATTGATGTGGGTACTCAAATGAAAGGTCTTGATGAGTGTAACATCGGGATGAGCTTATATCTTTAAAAATGTCAATAGTTCACAAGATACAAGGTCATTTCTTAATTACGTATCTAGAGATAGAGCATTTTCGAATGCAGAATTTAAAAATTAAAAATTAAGAAAAAATACTTTTTAGGTTTCTTCTTCTTCTTTTTCTTAACAACAGTTCTGACAAAAGTATCACGTTCTATCCTTGAGGATTGTCTGGAAGGTGGCGAGTCACTTATGCTAATAATATTATCCAGGTCTGTAGTGTTGCCTTGTACCTCCGGAGGAGGTGTTAGATAATCCTGAGAGATTTTCTGAGAAGAAGCGTGGCTTATTTCTTCAACAGGCTCATTTTCAACAGTTTTACAATTTATTTTTACAATTTTTTTCTCCTGCAAGTCACTAGTTTCCTCAATACTGAGCACTTCCTTCGTGCTGTCACCATTGATGACTGACTGAGAAGTAAATTCACTGATCACCAATTCATTTTCAGAAACATGACTGAACTCACTGTCATCTTCATCATCAATAACAACTTTTTTATACCTCTCATCTTCAGATTTATCATCACAGTCAATATTATTAGCAATAACTGTACGATCAGCATTTTCAACCTCTGAAAAAAAAGTTTCATCAGAGTCAATGGTGTGATTAAGCGACCGACGCGAGTGAGAATGCTCTGATTGGATTTCATCAATATCAACCAGAGACCCGTCCAAATCCCCAACGAGATCACTGATTGTTTTATTGCTGTCACTGAGAATGGTCAGGTTTAAATTTGGCAAGTTCTCGTCGCAAACCACGCTAGTGTCGGACTCATCAATGTTGATGCACTCTTGAGTAATTCTAGGCGAGGATATCGACTGAATTTCTTCAACCTGCGGCATGAAAATTAATGTAGATGGAAATTAATTTAGCAGATATTTGATAATTTTAAGAATTTTTTCGATAAATAAATTATGCCAAAAAAGTAGAAATAAAAATTGACGTATAGAAATTTAAAAAAAAATAAAAAATGAAATTTTTTAAAAATAATTTTTTAGAAAAAATCTATTTGCTTAAATAAAATTAAAAAATTGTCAAGTGACAGCTAACTTTAATGTCATTTAATGTAGCATATATTTAATAATTTTAAAAATTTTATAACAAATAAATCATGGCAAAAAAAAAATAAGAGAAAAAATCAACAACTAGAAATTTAAAAAAAATAAAAAATGCAATTTTTTAAAAATAATTTTTTGGAAAAAATCTATTTTTTTAAAATAATTTTTAAATGGTTAAGTAACTGCTAACTTTATTCTCATTTAATGTAGCACAGATTCAATAATTTTAAAAATTTTATAACAAATAAATTATGGCAATAAACAATTGACATCTAGAAATTAAAAAAAAATCAAAAATGCAATTTTTTCAAAAATAATTTTTTGGAAAAAATCTATTTGTTTAAAAAAAATTAAAAAATGGTTAAGTAAATTCTAACTTTAATGTCATTTAATGTAGCACATTTTTAATAATTAAAAAAATTTTATAACAAATAAATTATGGCAAAAAAAAATAAGAAAAAAAATCAACATCTAGAAATTAAAAAAAAATAAAAAATGCAATTTTTTAAAAATAATTTTTTGGAACAAATCTTTTTGTTAGATAAAATTAAAAAACTGTCAAGTGACAGCTAACTTGAATATCATACCTGCGGCGAATTGCAGTCACTGTGGACAGACTCCAGGAATAATGATGAAGGAGCTGGAGAATTAAGCTCCATTATCTCCAAAGGACTGTCATCAGCTGGGTTGACAGAAATCGGCGACAAGCAAGATTCAATGTTTAAATTTTCTTCATATTGATCAACAATATTCTTTTTGTACTTAGAGAATTTTTTAGGAGATGATTTATTATTCACCTGGTTTTCTTTGGCTTTATTCTTCACTGGTGAGTAATTCAATCGAATTTGAGCGTTAAGTTTCTCGCTGTCATTAGACTTGAATCGTTTCAGCTGATTGCAATCTTTCAGCGGCGACCGCGGGGTCTTCTTGGAACTTCTTATTAACTGAGGCGGCGAACCGTAGACTACTGACGAAGACACCGAGGAAGGCGAGGAACAGTTTGAAGTGGTTAAATTATTTTTTTGGACACTTTCGTGAGCTTGCAGCCACTGCTCTATGTACTTTGTTCTGTCGATAATCACCCGGGATTTTATCCTAAGCTCCTCCCGGCGACGTTTGTCAGGATTTGTTAATGCAGAAATACCTGGTCTGTCACCGCAATTTATTTCTGCTATTCTTGGGTGTTTTTTTCTTGGAGAAGCTTGCTGGAAACTGCACCTTCCTTGCAAGTCTGATAAAGAAGCTGTCAGTGGCTGCAGTTGATACATTTTTTGGAGTTCCGGATCCATTTTTTCTTTTATTTATTAATTGTTGTAAATTAAAATTAATTTAGCAGATATTTGATGATTTAAGAATTTTCTTTTAACAAATTAATTATAGCAAAAAAAAATTGACCTTTAGAAATTTAAAAATACAATTTTTTTAAAATAATCTTTTTGTTAAATAAAATTAAAAATAGTCAGCTGACTGCTAACTTAAGTGTAATTTGTTGTTAAAATTTGACAGATTGGTTATGTTGGAAAAAGTTAATTTTTTTGACACAGAAACGTCTTTTTTTTGTTAAAAACTAATTAAAAGTTAATTTTAAAAATTATTATATTGTTAATTATTGCAATTTAACACTTTATTTAAAATTTTATAATTTTGTGAACCTGTAAACAGTACAAAAATGTAAACACTGACCACGGTGACACTGTAGGACTTATTTGCAAACAAAACTGACCGCCATTTTGAATCGCCATCTTGACGCAAAAAGCGCGCGAGTTTTTAAATTTAAAAATTTTTATAAACTTATTTTATTGAAAACATTTTAGAATAAATATAAATTTTTGAAAATAATTATCACTGTTAAAAAATATGAATAATTTATATTTTCTTAAAAAAATTCATTAAGGAGGTCCTTTCGCCGCCAATGTAAAATAAAAAATATTAGATTATGAGTAAATTAAATTTTTTTATAATAGTGGAAGTCCTTATTTATCTAATAGTGAGGTTTAAATTATACTTTACCGGACAAATTTTTGAAAAAATAAAATTTTTAAATGTTAGTATTTGTTCAGAGTCTTACGAGAAAGTCAGACGTTTGCAGTATTTCTCGAATTATACTATCAGTAAAAAAAAAAAAAAAAAAAAAAAAAAAAAAACAAACACTGCTCTAAAATAAATTAAAAGTTATTCTTTTTTCTGAAAATCTTAAAAAATTCTTAAACAATTTTTTTTGTTTTTTTTTTCAAGATATTAAAAAATAAAAACTGAAAAAAATAACGTCTTAATAAAACAAAGCGTGAAATTCTTCACATACTTTGTTAACTTATTTAAAATTTAATCATAAATTATGACTGTAAAAATTCTCAAAGCAAAAATACTTTTGCGACTATTTAAAAATAATAATCAACAATGCCGCTTAATTTTTTTTACCTGTGTCCACAAAAGTGTTCCTACACTGGAGTTAATTTTTATCATTCGGTCGTCACATTTTACGACTTCATTCCAAGAACCTCATATACATTCAATATTTAATGCGCTCTCCGCGACCTAAAGAATAACACGCTCAGTTTCTATTTAAAAAAACAAATTATAAATACTACAAACATACTGACAATTTGCAACATTGTTATTCAATGCAATAAAAATTGAATTAAATTAAATTTTTATTTTAAGGTAGTACTACCGTTACCACAGGTGTCAAATTAGTGCTATGTGTAGTTTGACTTGCGCAGTAATTTGACTTGACAACGCCGCGTAAAAGAAAAAGAGACAGAAGTATATTTTCTGTTTCACTTTGAATATAAGATGCGCAAAAGTCTATTGCGCAAACATTTATTTATTTTTACCAAAACTTAGTTTATCCATATCTTTTTATTACAATGTCTGATAAAAATTCATTAAATCACACCAAAATAATGAGAAAGCGCATGATGCTCTTTACGATGTTGTAATGCTGGATGCAGTTATAAAAAAATTAGGCATAACTTCAAATGATTTAATGGGCAGTTTCTTTCAGTGGGATGATGCATGCAATAAAATATCATTTTCTGAAAATTTGCCTCAAGCTTTAAAAAATCTTGAATTGATAAAAAATTGTGTATCAGCAGGTATGAGGAAAAAAATGGTTGCTGCAAATGTGACTTACGAACTGCTTCAAGATGCTTATAAAATAAATAAATATGCTGGTCTAGTACAAATTTTAGGTAAAGATGAAAATGGTGTAGTAAAAGTTACCAAATCTAAAAAAATTTTAGATAAAATTTTTAATTACTTTGAAACTAAAAAAACTTAAATTAAAAAATGTTATATTTTAAAGTTGACTTTTATTATACTACGTATTTTATAATATGTTTATTTATTTAATTATTTAACTGTAGTGATAATAAAGACGTACGTATGTTTTGTATTGAATTATGTGTATAACACTGATATTCCCATATACCGTATTAGTTTATGTTTGAATTTCGCGCGCGTCATAACCTATTCGCGGCGTTGCCACATGTAAGTTAGATAGTACTTTTTTCTTAATTATTTATTAATTACTCTTATCACAATCTCTGAAGCTAAGGTTTTATTAACCCACAATATTCAATTAATTTTTTTCTTTCTATTGATACCAATTTTATAAAAATCTGAACGGCTAGTTTTGTGAAATAAATTAAAATCTGTGATTTCCCATAAGGATCAATGTTAAAGGCAAAAATTTTTAAATATTTTTATCTTTTTTTCAGTTCTCTGTAGGCTTCCAAAAATTTAACTGGCTAATTATGATATTATAATCTACCAATATGCCAAGTTTCATTAAATTCTGAACGGTAATTCTAAAACCGGTAGTACTACCTTAAAACTTGCGCTGTGAATTTTAATGATACGCTTATTGTATATAAAATATAAAGAGTTGCTTTATCCAACAGGCAATTCTTCAATAATGTGAAATAAGAATATTTTTTATCATTTCTAATATGAGCATTAAGATTGTATTCGATTTTTTTTTTTATTAAAATGAGTAAAATATTAAAAAAAAAAATTCTTTTAGATGATCATTAATGTAAAAAAAGTATTTTATTCCAAGATTTATTTATTTCTCTCTCCATTCCTTCTTCTGATATCTGCAAAGAACTGAAACGTGATTCAAATCTCACCGGCCGGCCATTCCTCGTTGCGCTTTCTTCTAAATAAGTTCTGACTCACAAATCGTGATTTAAAATCAAAACTAACGTGAGTTTATCTTAAAAATTAAGTAATTTTTTAATAGTTTAATAAATAATTATTTAAATAAAAAATGTAAGTTCAGTGTTTAATTTATAATAATTAAAACTAGTTACAAAATAATATTCTACGATCAAATGTAAGTTGGTTAATTAAAATCTTAATAAAAAATCAATTTTTTATAAAGATTTTATTTTAATAATAAAAATAAAAATTATTGTGATTTTAAGTTCTAGATATTTTATTTTGTTGCTAATTTTTCGCTTGGAGTATAAAAGTTGACAAGTAAATTTTGATTAGAAAAAAAAATTCAAAATTACGGATAATTTTTAATTTTTACAAGAGAAAAAATTTTAAGTATTGAAAAATATTCAAATTTTGTTATTGCTAATACTTTTTAGTTCATTTTTCTATCGAAAAAGTCATAATATATATCATATTACACTATACTAATAAATATAAACCTTATTAGTCATTGAAACTTGAGTATAGTTATTATTTCTCAAGAATTACCAACTAAATTCTTCTGAAATATATTTTAAAAATTACTTCAAAAATTTTTTAAATCTGAATTATTATTATCATTATTTCTAATAAAAATAATCAGCTGACATTGGCAATTATTTTTTTTAATTTTATCAGATCGATCCATAGATAAAACATTTATATTTTTAAAAAGAAGGTATCAATAATATAACGTTCAATATCGTACTACAAAATAATTGTTTTCAATGATAAGCTGTCAGTTTGTGTAACACAGTGTTCTTTAAAATAAGAAGATAATTTAATAAACAAACCATAGCGGAAATAAATTTATCATTAAGATAATTCATATCAATAGTAGTGTAAAATATTTTTTTAATTAAAAGCTTGAATCAATTTTTTTTTTACAAAATGACTTCTGATGCACCAAAATCAATTATAATTTTTAATTTAAAATAATTTTAAACAAAATTTTTAATTAACTTTGCAATCGTTTTTCAGATCTGACCTGTGGACCTTATTATAACCAAATAAACAGAGAAAATAAACAGTTTTAATTGAACGAACAAGTAAATAGTGTCTTAAATAAGGTTCCATGATTCTTGATCCCAAGACAAAATATCCTTAAAATAAATATCCCCGGACAAAATGTCTTAAATAATTACATTTTCCAATAAAACAATTCAAAACAATAAATTTGAAAAAAATTATCAATTTTAACACTTATTAATGGCATTTCAACAAATATTTGTAGCACGAATATTCCAAAAGTTAAAATATTGGTCATTAGGTAACATTTATAAACTATTACAAAAATGATCATGATTTAACTATCACAAATACAACAGAATGAAATTAGTTGATAAATAACAACGAATACCACTAAATTAATTGTTACCAAAAAATTAATTATCAATAATACTGAAAATTATAATATTTTTGAATATTGCAACTGTCAAAATATAAAATAGAATTGGATTCAATCACCCTTGCAAAAAAATTCTGAATCAAAATAAATTTAAGATTAAAATTCATATTTTGACACAAATATGAATTAGTTTTGAGATTAATCCAAATTTGAAATTGATTTGTATACAAATTTTAAATATAAAATTTATCCAAAATATTCTTAAGTCTTTATTAAAATTCTGAAGCAGGATCGAAAGTTCTACAGGCGTGCTAATTTCTATCTACAAATCAATTTCAAATTTATATTGATCTCAAAATTAATTCATATTTGTGTCAAAATATGAATTTTAATCTTAAATTTATTTTGATTCAGAATTTTTTTGCAAGGGTGATTGAATCCAATTCTATTTTATATTTTGACAGTTGCAATATTCAAAAATATTATAATTTTCAGTATTATTGATAATTAATTTTTTGGTAACAATTAATTTAGTGGTATTCGTTGTTATTTATCAACTAATTTCATTCTGTTGTATTTGTGATAGTTAAATCATGATCATTTTTGTAATAGTTTATAAATGTTACCTAATGACCAATATTTTAACTTTTGGAATATTCGTGCTACAAATATTTGTTGAAATGCCATTAATAAGTGTTAAAATTGATAATTTTTTTCAAATTTATTGTTTTGAATTGTTTTATTGGAAAATGTAATTATTTAAGACATTTTGTCCGGGGATATTTATTTTAAGGATATTTTGTCTGGTAACCGTTGCTATGATAACCATTGCCAAAAAAAGGTCACCATAGCAACGAAAAGCGACAACAATGAGAACGTCACATCAACTTTTTAATAAAAGTTATGATTATGATTATTTTCATGGAAAAATTCACCATAGCAACGGTTACCATAGTAACAGTTACTATAGCATCGGTTACTATGGCGACGGTTACCATAGCAACAATTACCATGGTAACGAAAAGCGACAACAATGAAAACGTCACATCAACTTTTTACTAAAGGATTATGTAATTGCCCGTGCAAAAAAAATTCTGATTCAAAATGAATTTAAGATTGAAATTCATATTTTGACACAAATATGAATTAGTTTTGAGATTAATCCAAATTTGAAATTGATTTGTATACAAATTTTAAATATAAAATTTATCCAAAATATTCTTAAGTCTTTATTAAAATTCTGAAGCAGGATCGAAAGTTCTACAGGCGTGCTAATTTCTATCTACAAATCAATTTCAAATTTATATTGATCTCAAAATTAATTCATATTTGTGTCAAAATATGAATTTCAATCTTAAATTCATTTTGAATCAGAATTTTTTTTGCACGGGCAATTACATAATCCTTTAGTAAAAAGTTGATGTGACGTTTTCATTGTTGTCGCTTTTCGTTACCATGGTAATTGTTGCTATGGTAACCGTCGCCATAGTAACCGATGCTATAGTAACTGTTACTATGGTAACCGTTGCTATGGTGAATTTTTCCATGAAAATAATCATAATCATAACTTTTATTAAAAAGTTGATGTGACGTTCTCATTGTTGTCGCTTTTCGTTGCTATGGTGACCTTTTTTTGGCAATGGTTATCATAGCAACGGTTACCATGGTAACGGTTAAACATTAATAAGTAAAATTTGTAAAAATATTGATTAATTAAATTGCCGATAATAAACATTTTGACAGAAGTGCGCAAAGCGCGTTCGATTTTCTAGTATAATATAAATAGTTAATCAAATATATATCTTAATTATTAAAAGAAATAATTTTTGCAACATTTCTCAAGAAAATAATCTGGAAAGGACATAAGCTTGTTACCGAGTTGTGCCCTTTAATCATGGATTTTGTGTAATATTTAGTCTCGGGGATATTTTGTTGGAGGATCAAGAATCCTGATACCCCTAAATAATAATATTATTATTATTATTATTATTATTATAGATTAAAGAATTAATTAATTAATAATATTTTAATTAGCAGGTAAAAAATCGCAGCGAAGATTAATAATTAATTATCAAATAACTAAAAATGGAGTCGAGCAAAAAAATAATTAAAATGAATAATGAGAACACTTACGAATGGAATATGCAGATAAGTTCAGAAAAGAAGCAACTGAGCTCAAATTTATTTGAAATAAAATCTTCGCCCGGATTAAATTTTTGCATCTCTGCTGAAATAAACTCTCCCAGTACTTTGCTGAAAGTAAAAATCATGAAAACTTACACAAAATTGGCAATAGCGACTATTGAACTAAAAGTAGCGGATTTGCCGCCAATAATCAAAGACGTCGCTGAGTGGAAGGATATCGTTGAATTTGACAAAATCCAGATCCCTTTTGCTACTGACGATTGCCAAAAAAATAACTGGAACGTGTGTAACTTGACAGCTCCAGACAGCCATGTATATCGGATTAAAATTCTTTGTTCAGTAATTTGGTACGGATTCAAAGATGAATTGTTATCACCGAACTTGTTCGAAGACATGCAGAAGTTTTATGGAAAAACTGAGTACAGTGACATTACTATTTGCGTAAAAGATATTGAAATTCATGCTCATAAAATTGTACTGGCTTCCCAGAGTCCGCTTTTTGCGGAAAAAATTTTGGCCGCGGAATCGAGTGAAGATCCTAAGGATCGTTGTATTTATCTTGACGGAGAACATGAAATAGACGTTGTTAATGAAATGATGAGCTTTTTGTACTATGGTAGGCTGGAAAAAGCTCACTATGATTATAATATTGCTTTGCAGTTATTTCAAGCTGCTGGTGATTGCATGCTCATTAAATTAAAGGATGTTTGTGGAGTTATATTAAGCAATAAAATTACTGTTGATAATGTGCTGATGCTCTTAGAGATCGCGAGAAAATATAATTCGGTAATATTGCAACAGCGCGCTATGACATTTATTATTAATAATAGAAAATTGTTGTTTTCTAAATGTTTTTAAATTAAAATCATCGATAATTATTTTTATTTAATTGATTATATTTTTTAAATTTATTTTCTTAAAAATTTTTAATTTATTAATTTTGACAATTATATTTTAATCTACTTTTAGGGGAGGGGGGGGGCAAAATGGGGTACTTAAGCAATCGTAATGATTTTAAGGACTTAAATACGCTGATTTTTCTCGTTTTCAGTCGTAATTAAAGGAAAATAATCAAATTTCAAGTTGCCGTAGAAAAAAAAAATTTTTTTTTTGCGGGCAAAATGGGGTACTCCCTGAAAGAGTGAAAAAAAAATTTCTTCATCCGAAAATGAAATATCGTTAAAAAAATAACATTTTCTTATCGATAAGTCTACGAAAGAACCCAAAGAGAGGAACAAATCACCCAAAAAAGAGACATTAGTTGAAGCAATATATTGTCTCAAGAAATTCATTTTCTTCCAATTGGTGTTCTTGGTTCAAGATTTTTGCTCTTTAGTCAAGTTAAAATTTCTATCAGTGCACACACACACACACACACCTTGATAGAAATCTTCGTAGGAGTATTAAGAGCTACTTCTTAGGACCTTAAAAATGTGGAGATCAGATTAGAACTTGATTTTCGAAAACTGGCTTTGAACCAATGACTTCCCGATTTTTTTTTAAAATCATTTATTTTTAAAGTGAGAACTTGAAAATTTAGAAAAAAAATCTTAGATGTGAAAAAAAAAATATTATGATGCAAAATGACGATGAAAATTACTGCACAGTAAAAAATTTTTCGTCAATTTGTAAAGTGCAAAAGTTTTTGTGTAGCAAATTACACTCTAGTGTGTATAATTTTACATTCTCATGTGTTGATTTAACATACTAGAATGTAGAATTGACATTAGTTTGTGTAAAAACAGTCAGTAACACAAATATTTGTGTTAAATTTGACGAAATTTTTTTTACTGCATGTAAAAAAAATTTTTTTTCCTCTGAAATTGTAGGAAATGACGTTAAAATATATTTTAGAAAGCTAAAAAAGCTTTTTGAAAAAAAAAAATTTTTTTACGAAATTTTGGGGGTACCCCATTTTGCCCCCCCTCCCCCATTTTGCCCCCCCCCCCTCCCCTATTTTTATATTTTTATTGTTACTTTAAAATTTATATATTTTAGACTTTTAACTAAGCCGTATTTTTAAATTTACAATTGTATAACTTGTGCCTGAAATTAACAAGTCTGACGGACTATTCTAAAATAAAATAAATTAAATTATTTTTGGATAAAATTTTTAATATCTTCTATTAATAAACGAAAAATAAATTTCTTTACCTCATCAATATAATCAGAGTAGATTATTTACCAAAATTTCGAGCAGTTAAATCGCTTGTATCTGTATGAAAAACATGAGCTCCTTTTGAACTGATTATAAAATGAAAAATTGATAGCAAAATAATACAAAGCACCATTTTTAACTTCATCGTTATTGATTTGAGATATCTAAAAAAAATTTAGAAGACTCAAAATTTGCCCACGCTAAATATTCTGAGGTAAGTAAATAAACTTAGAAAAAAGCTGAGTTATTAACTTACGATTTGTACGACTTACTTGAAGATATTGATACAATTGAAAAGTGAGTTTCTTGTGAAAAATTGTTTTTTAAATATTCTGTTATATATATTTTCTAACGCTTATATCTCCGAAATTATTAAAGTTACGACTTTTGCTTCTTCCATAAAATGTAGCTTTGTGACGCAAAGCTTTAACATAAATATTTTCAACTACAAGTACTGTTGAAAAAAAAAAATTATTTGAGACAATAGATTAGCCACAAAAAAGTTGAACTAATCAATTTGTTTTAACAATTTATAATTAGTCTAAAATAATTTTAACTAAAATTCATCGATATCATGTCTAGGTTAATCTAGGTTAAGGTTAATTACAATTAATTAAAATAATATTTTTTTTTTTTAATTTAAAGAACCCTAGGAACTCCGCCGTCCATCTTACGGCATTAAATAAATTATATTTATTTATATTATATTTATACTATATAGTATTTATATTATATATAAATATTTTCTGTGTTGTTTAAGGGGGATGGCCACTGTGAAATTTCCAAAAAAATAAATTTTTTTTTTTCTTATTAAATCCAAGTTTATAGATTCATAAATAAGTATCTAGAGTTTGGTATCAAAATTCCGAATATTTTCCGAGTTATAGTCATTTTTGTGACAGCGCGTCAAATGACTTTACACGCGCGGCACTCCGACGAAAACGCGTTTTTCTCGAAACTACTTTTTTTGAACTGATGAGAACTGTAATTTGCATAAATATGAACCGATTTGCAACTTTTTTTTCCCCCCGTATTTGTCTATTCAATAGCTATAGTTGCACGTAGGGGATTTTGAAAATTTTGATTTTTAAGATTTTTTAGGGTTGTTTGAATCCAAAAAAATGAGGAAAAAAAACGAAAAAATTTTTAATATGTCGCCATTTTTTTTTAAATCCAAATTTTCAAAATCCCCTACGTGCAACTGTAACCACATGTATGCAGATTACAACGCTCTTTCGTTTTTTCGTTTTAGACAATCCGTTTTTGAGTTAGAGATCTCATCAGGGAGGGGGAAATTTTTTTGGTGCTCCACAAAAATGCTAATAACTTTGTGAGTTGTCATGTTGATGATATTTTTTAATAAAAATTTAGGAGAGTTATCTTTAATGTATACTTTATAAAATAAAAAAAACCCGATCCCCGAATTCCTTTATTATCCCAGTCAAAAAAATTCCCGAAAATCACCTATTTCTTCGATCCTCCGCACAGTGGCCATCCCCCTTAAATGCATTTTGTAAATTAAATATTATCGAAACTTAATAAAATTATAATTAAATAATCTAAATGTTTATTTAATTCTTCAAGTCTTTATTAATATAATTTTCTGTCTCGATAAGAAAATGTATGTTAATTTGTACAATCAAATAAGTTATAAATCATGAGTAAGAATACTAATATGTACTCTTGAATAATTGTTACACGTGTCTTTCTATTACAAAATTAAATAGATAAATAGTTAAAAATATTTACTTAAACTGTGCTTAGATAATTATATCTAATCATGATGTCTTTTCTAATATTAATAACGCACATATATTATTGGTCACGTACACAATTGTTAACAAAATCGTATAAATACCATCAGGTAGACTTTTAATTTTTCGTCAGTCTATTCTCTACAAAGCGCACAAATTTTGAGCTATCAAATTTTCTCCAGAAATTCAGAATCAATCAAAAGGAATTTCAAAATTGTGTTGTGTATTGTTTTGTTATCAATTTTAAGTTTTGTAATCAGTTCAAACGGAGCTAGAATGTTTAACATGTCTCACGACGACAGTTCAATGATTGCTCGAGCTTTTGGAAAATGATCTGCTGATGACATTTATGAGGTAAGGAGATAATTCCTGCTAGAAAAAAATCTTTTTGATGACTTTAAAAAAATTCAAAAGATTTAACGAAATAAATTTGTAACAAGTACTTTGGTATAATGAGGTAAATTCGGAGTAGCTCGCCGGATTCCAGGATTCGGACGGGTTATTAGGATACAGTTCTCGTTAAAATTAATAAAATTTATTTCTGGAGCGAACAGTAATCTTTATTAACATTTAAAATAATCTCAAATACAAATATATTTCTATATTTATTTCCTCTTTCTATTTAAATACTACAAGCTAACGGCTCCGACTCAACCTGCGTTTCCTTAGCAAAGGTTTACAGGGAATACGAGGAGCTCGTGGTCCCGGCAGCGGTGCTCGATCGTATTACAATTTTATTTTACATACGAGAACACGGCCTCGGTTACCTCAAAGCGTCTACGAGTCGTCTCTACTTTTAACGCCAGTGCAACTGACCAGGAGTCGACGAGTCGCTAGGTCCCTATTCTTATATACTAATTTACTCTGCTGATGGCTGCTTCTTTATCTGCTTTCCTCCTTGGTATCACCGTTCACACGACGGCTGTGTGGATCTCTGCTGAGCCTCTTTGACTACACCGTTCACTCGACGGCTGTGTATGTCTTCGAAGATGATCCCGTGCAACTCAATAGCTCATGTATTCCACTTGCTATTGTAGTTGGACACCGAATCGTTGCTGCTTGACCTCTTTGGTCCCACGTTCAAACGACGACTAGTAGAAGATAACTGCTACTAAAAGAATATCCCTGAGGATAGAATGATCCTGTGTAACTTTACTGAGCTTGTGTATTCCACTCGCTAGGATAGTTGAGCACTGAATGACGTCCGAAGCTCCGGGCCCCGGTTTTATAGGCATTTCTTCCCGCGCGTCCGCACCACTAGCGCTTCCTGTCCCGTCTTCAGTGCGCACGCCTTCTATGATGCGCGCGCCCTTCATTGTGGTGCGCGCGCAGCGCAGCAGCTATCCCTACTTTCACAGATGTACACTTGTATATTTTTTGACTGTTCCTTGTAATATATTTTATTGGTAATAATTATTACTATTTATAATAATTATTAAAATATTTTTTCTTTATTTCGATAATAATAATAATAATAATTTAATTTATTAATTAATTAATTAGCTTTCAGCTACATAAATAGTATATACAAATAAAAATTTTTTTTTATAAAAAAAAAAAAAAAACAAAACAAAACATGTTAAATTAAAACATTACAAATAAATATATCTCTATATCACTCGATTCTTGATTTCAGTCTTTAACAGTCTTTTAAACGTCGATAATGTATTAGCATTCTTTGTTATTGTACTTAATCTATTAAATAACCCAAATCCATAGTTATCAATAGTCTTTTCTGCTGTCGTTGTCTTCTTCTTATGCTTCACTAAATCTTGCTTCTTTCTAGTATTATATTGATGTTCGTGATGCTTGATTTTCGTGAACAGATAGTTTGGTGTCATGTTATGTATGATCTTATATACAAAAACACAGACGTTATATTTTAATCTTTCCTCGACAGACATAAAGCATAACGCATTTAACATCTTCACAATTGGAGTATATTTACTCACTCTCAGTATTACTCTCATGGCACGGTTCTGTGATTTTTGTAAAATTTCTATGCATTCCTTATTTAGGTTAATTAGTAATGTCGAGCAATATTCATAATGTGGTGCGATCATAGATTTGTATATTAGTACTTTTGTATAATTGCTAACGTAATTCCCGATCCTATACAAAAAACTAATCTTCTTATTAATTTTTTTAGCTATATATAACGTATGATTAACAAAGCTCAAATGCTCATCTAATATAACGCCAAGATATTTAGTTTCCCTGACTTGTTGAATTTTTTCCCCGGCCAACTTTATATTAAAATCATTAATTATTTTTTTTCTCTTGTCATGTATCAACATGAATACCGTTTTTTTACAGTTACCTTTTAGTGAATTCATATTTAACCAACTTTCTAAGCATTCAAGTGTTGAGTTTATAGCAGTTTCAATTTCTTTTTCATTCCTACCACTAATATACAAAATTTTGTCATCAGCAAATAATTTAGCTTTGCATCCAAATTGCTGAGCCACTTCTATAATATCTTTAATGTACAAAATAAATAAGAGTGGACCCAAAACTGATCCTTGCGGTACCCCCAGATTTATCTTCCTTTTACTAGATAACGTACTGCCAAATTTTACTTGCTGTGTTCTATTTTCCAAATATGACTCAAACCACTTCAATGCTTTTCCGATCACTCCGTACATTCTTAATTTTTCAATCAGTCTTGCTCTATCAATCGTTTCAAAAGCTCTCTTTAATAATAATAATAATTATTATTATTATTATTATTATTATTATTTATAATTTAAACGAATGGTTACAAATTTTTTCAGGACTCTGTTTCCATTGAAGACAACACAAATGTTTAAATAATAAGTTATATTTATAAAAATCCTTAACAAAATCATCTAAAGAAAGTTTGTACAATTTAATAAATTTTTTATAACTTTTTAAAGTTCATAAAAAATAAGAAATAAAATAAACATTTAAAAAAAAATTTTAATTTTAATTAAATAAAAATCATTTCATCAATTCGGCCAATTTTTCGACGAAAAAATACGATCTATATTTTAAAAAAATATAAATTATTAATAGCAGAATTTTTTCTCTCAGTCCATAAAACAATACAAAGTCCAAAAAATTCCATGAACGCAAATTAAGAGCCACTAGGCTCCCCCAGAAAGCCCTTAAGGTCCAGCCAGCAGGGTTTTATTGAATATTTTGGTAAATACTTCAATGATTATAATAAACAGTGTAGAAATAAATCAACAAAGATTGTATGACGTATACACGACACAAGTTACGTCGTTAAGTATTGAAGAACCCCTTATTAATAGTCTGGTGACTGTGATGAGAGTGGTGCCTACATCTCATATCTGTACTAGTAAAGTATAGGTATAGGTACATCGGATCGCACATATAAGGGACAATGAGGGACGCGAAGAGATAAGAGATGTAAAAAAATGAAATAGAGAGTGATGAGGGAGTGAGAGAAGAATGGAGAAGGGAGACCTTAAAATGTAATGATAGATGTGAGGACAGTACAGGAGATCGTAGGCCCCAGCACGTTGTTTTATATTCAGTTTCAGTTCCAGTTTGTATTGCCATGGGTACCACTTGTTACACCTACATACTATATAGCTCATAGTTATTGCATTTTTATTTTTTACAACTTCAATATTCTTCCTCAGTGAAACATTTCTTCATTTTGAAGAAGCGCGTCTATTTTTATTGCAAAAATTATCTTTATCGGCTCATAAATATTTAATCTATTTTTTATTTATTCTTTTGCTAATTAATCCCTTATTATTATTGTTATTATTTAAATTTCATTTTTATTTTTGAATTAATTTATAATTTATAATGTGAATATTTATTTGTAATTAAATTTTATTTATTATTAATGTACTGGGAATTAATAAAAGAAATGATGAATTAACCCGCGCACTGAAGCCGGATGTCGGAGGTTGCAGTGATTCGATTGATTCGTTGAAGAGTGCCCGTGACTACGACCGAACTTCCGAGTGCCGCTTTACCCCGGCTAATATTCGCGCTCGTTCAAAATAATTACACTTTGTTAACGTAATTACCATAAATATATTCAATCAATATTGTTTATATTAAGAAATTGCAAGGATAAAGTTTATAGAGTAAACAATTTCAGTGAAAGCGAAAATAATTATTGTATTTTTGTGAGGTGACGTGAAAATGTTTGGCAAAAGATGGAATTTTTGATCAACAATTTTGAGTGGTAAGATTTTTTTTTTAGGAAGAATTTTAATATAGATTTTAAGTTACAAATTTTATTACAAAATTGTACTCTGTGACGTCACAATGGCAATTGCAACAAGATCGTTAATAAAAAGACGTACACGTGACCAAGATACGAAAATGGACGTAAGGGCCTTGTAATAACAATCTAAAGTTACTTTTATTGCTGTATAATCAACATTATAGATCCGTTATTTTTTATTGTTATTTTTCCTACTTAGAATTTATATTCAGTACAAGTATACATGTACAACTTTATTAAATTTTCCTTACAGGAACAATTTTAGACACTTAATTTTATTTTTTCATCGAATTTATCTTAAAAAAAAAATCATAAAATTTTTAAATTAAGATTTTGAACGATGCAAAAATACTGAAAAAAAAAAAAAAAAAAAGAACCATGGTTAAAAATTAAGTTTTTATAAAAATTAGTACTTTTAATTAAAATTCTACATAAAAAATTTGTACTGAATTTTTTTCATAAGAAAAAAGTGTTGATAAAAGCATTACAATTTTTTTTTTTTTAATTTAATTAATATTTATTACATTTAAATAGAGTAATTTTTCAACAATAATCTTCAAAAAATGTCATTTGAAATAATTAAAACCTCATTTAACATCATTAAACCCCGAGGATAGGGCGTTAAAATTGAAAATTAGTCAAAGTAATTATTGAATAAAACCTTAAATCTTCTTAAATAATTTAATCAACCAACAATAAAATCATTTCTCACCACAAAGAAAAATTAAATTAACCCGGAAAATTATTTAAAAGATACTGACCGATAAAAATGCTCCCGCATAAAAAATCGTTTAAGTACTTTAAAATCAATTAAATAAATGCCGCAATAATCAATACCAATAATGAGAATAGAGAATAATTTCCACGTGCAAAGTCAGTAATTATGATTAAAAAAAAATTGCAGAGAAATAAATCAAAGTAAATGATTAAAATTACTCAAAAGACATTGAGTAATTATAATTAGTTATCAGATACTATGACTATAATTAATCATACGTGCTCATTACTTAAAAGCACTTAATTTTATACCATCTTTTATCGTGTCTCGTTGCAATTACTATTTTTTATTGCGATTAAAACAGACACTCTTGTGTGATGTCTTGTTAATAATTTTAATCAAAACAAATAAAAATAAAAATGATAATAAAAACTAAGCGGCTTACTGAAGAATCGCAATCAAGTGATACGAAGATTTAATAATCAGCTCAAACGCGATGAGAAGCAACATTGTTCACTCACGCTGACAAAATCAATTAGCAAGGTCATAAGATTACGCTTTTTTTTAATTCTTGAATTTATTTATCAATAATTTTAAAAAATTGCTGCAATTTTAATCTTAATTACAAATAAAATTTATCAAACTAAGCTTGCAATTTTTTATCATTCCAATAAAAATTCCAGTTCGTTTTTTAATTATCATATTTGTTTGTTATTTATTTTCCAATCCGCGTATTTGTATGACGTTTGGGCACGCGCCACCGCGTCAATGACGTAAATAGAGGGACCGGCTTTGCTCTCTTATCCCACACATGAGAAATCAGAGCATGTCCTTCTTTGTCTTATTCTATCTCACGGTTAGTTATTATTATACTTTTTTATTATGCGCTAATTTACGTCAACGCTGTTGTTTCGAGTAATAAAAGCTCGCTTGATTATTATTTACGATATCAAGAGTATTGTAGAGACTTAGAAGTTCAGCCAGAGATAAATTTTATTCGCTAGTGTCTTAGCAGCTTTCGTGGATCTTTATGAGTATGATAAGACAACGTGGTTAGAGTATATCGAGTACGGATATTCACCGGCGCTTGTACGTCACACTTTTATCACTAGTAATCCATATTTGTAATTCTTTGATCATCACTACGGAAAATTTATTCCAGTCGTTACCTTCATCACTTTACCTTAGCTTCAAAGGTTTATACACTAAAATTTTAAAGCTCAATTTGTAATGGTTTATTTTAAACGAAATAAATTTAATTATAAGATTTTATTATTAGTTTTCTTTTTTATTTATAATTTTATCAATTAATTTTCAGTTTTTAATGTTCAACTTCACTAAATAATTCCCTAGAAAAATTTATTAACAAAATTAAATAAAAAAATTCTTCACATTAAAAAAATTTATTTAATTCAAGAGAAGAAATGTTAGGTAATTATGTACAAGTGAGGTCCAACATTTTAATTTTCATTTTTTTGAATGACATTAAAGTTAGCAGACGTCTAAAAATTTTTTTATTTTTTTTTTTTTTTTTTAATTAAATTACAACTTAAAAAAATATTTCTAAAAAAATTGCACTTGATATGTTTTTCAAGTTTTTTTACACGTGAAATTTTTTTTTTTTTTTAATTGTTTAATTGAAATTTTTTCAATAAAAACATTTCTAAAAATTTTGAAATGTCAGCTAAATTTATTTTCATTTTTTTGAACTAAATTTCTATTTTATTTTATTGATAAATTTTTTTTTGAAAAATACATCAAAAAATGAACTTAAAAAAAAAAAATTATTCACAATTTTAAAAAATTTATAAATTTTTTAGAAAATTGTGATATTCAACTTATTTTTCTTAAATTATTCGTTTTTTTTCAAAAAAAATATCAAAAAAAAGATAAAATAGAAATTTTATCCATAAATATGAGAGCCAAAATTTTTTCCAACTTTTGAAGGCAAAAAAGCTATAAAAATCTTATTTTTTTATTTTTTTTCGTAACATTTTTTATTATAAATGCGCCGTAAAAACAAGCAGAATAAAAAAAAATTATTAAAAAATGTTTTTCACTAAGTTATGGCCAAAAATAGGGTGAATCTTACATTTATTTCTAAATAATTAACAAAAATTTTAATTTTTAATAAAAATTTTTTTTTTTTTTTTTT
>CAJNRD030001124.1:24195391-24211470 GCA_905319865.3 Cotesia congregata
AGACCTTTCATTTGAGTACCTACATCAATTTTTCATATATTTATATATATTATATATATATGTATATATGAAAAATATATCAAAAATGCATGTGGGTACTCAAATAAAAGGTCTTGATGAGTGTAACATCAGGATGAGCTTATATCTTTAAAAACGTCAATAGTTAAGAAAGTACAGTGCAATTTAACAAAAGTCATTATTTAATAAAACAAAATTTTACTTATTTATAATTCACAAATCACGGCAGTCATATAGTGACTGCAAGGTTGCTAGTAATAATTTAATTGCTATAAAATAATAAAAAAATTTCTAAAGTCTATAAACTCCAGTATCATTAATAATTAAATGATAATTAATTAAAAATGAAAGTAAATATTTACCTGGCTATTTGCAGCAAAAGAATTCAATATATGTTTTTTCATAACTATCCTATGAACAGACGCCAACAGATCCGGCAAAGCACCCATCTCTAGCGAAACAGAATTCCGTGCAAAATCCAATCTCGTGTAAACTTCATACTTGTCTTCATACGTGTAATACTCAATGTACTGTTGATGAATATCATTAATTCTTCCTAGCAATTCATTTAAACTATCCATGTCACGGTTCAATCGCTCACGTTGAGGCACTTTTTTAATTACTTCATCAATTATTTCACCTGCCCGCTGGTCCAGCTGACGCTGCAGGTCCTCCAGACGCTGGTTGCTCTGTTTCATCAGCTTGAGGATTTTCTTTTCCGTTCTTTTGATAAACGTGTAGTCATCTTCACCAGTGTTATTTTCGTCTTTTCTAATCCACTCCAAAGACTCAAAAGTACCGACCGCGACCTCGCGAGAGAAGCTCAGGATTTCCCGAGCATCACCAAAGTCCAAGAAGAAAGAAGCGCTTTTTTCTGTGCTGATCAGCAGCAGCACCGAAATAAATGTTCCTACCACGTGTAGGCTCGCCATTTTGCTGCTTTTGGTAGGCTTATCAAATACTTAGGACACTATCAACCCAACCTGGCTGCTCAAGGTCAACAAACTTTCTTCTTCCTATAATTATTATATTTGTGTTAATGGGTCAGCAGTAAATTTATAAATTGTATGATACTTTTTTAATAAAAATTAAATTAGAAGACATCTGATGATTTTTCTTGTTAAAAAAATAAATGGTTAAAGAAAAAAAAAATTAATTAATTAAAAAGAAAATTAGAAAATTTGTAAGTGCTATTTTTAAAATTATTTTTTTTAATTCTAATTTAATTAACTAAAAAAATTTTAACATCAGCTGATTTTAGTGACATAATTTTTTAACAAAGAAATATAAATAATTTTTTAGACATTTATTAAAAAAAAATCAAAAAATAGTCAGCTGTTAGTTAATTTAACTGCCATTAAATATTAATAATAAACACTGAAAAATATTTTGTAAAAATCTTACCTGTCATAAAAAGTAATCCGAGCAGTATGAAAGAAAGTTATTCAGAAAAGAATCAGCAGACGCTTTGTTTGGAGTTGTTTGTTGATAACGGTTGAGCTGACAGTGAAGTTTGGACGGATGTCGGTCTCCGAAAGTTGTGACTCAACTAACAATAAATCTTGAATCCTCCTGAGCCTGGATTGCAGTTTTACTGTATGTATGGCGAATAAAAATATTCAAGATGTAGATGGTGAGTATTTTTTAACTGTTGTTACTCATAGCGATGTATTGTATGTATTGGAGCTGTCGGTACATAGCAAGTGCAAGTGAAGATCTTTGGTTGGAATGAGAGGCAATTGGAGAGTGGATTTAACATTACAGTTTATATTTGTATTGAGCAATGACCAATCAGCGCTCAGGAATTTTATGAAGTGGGGTACATGAGGATTAAAGTGTGAGTTTATTCTGATTCTATGAATGTATTATTGTGAATTGCAAATGTCATTGATATTGTAAACATATGTCGATGTGGGTATATATATTTCTTTATCAATGCGGTGTTATGTATTGCACTTTGCACATGTATGCTCCAATAATTGTATGTATTTATATATCTGTAAAATTGAAATGACACTGATGTTGACACAGACATTAGAAATTTTTTTTAGAATTTTAAAACAATGAAATTATTATAAAATAAATTTAATAAAAAAATTTCACGTGTGAAAATTTAAAAAATTCCAAGTGCAATTTTTGAAAAATCAAAAATTGTCAAATGTCTCGTAATTTTAGTGATGAAAATTAAGTTATATGACATTTAAAATTTTTAGAATTTTTTTTTATGGAAGAAATGATCACAAAAAGATAAAAAAAAATTTAAACTTATAAAAAACTTTAAAAACTGTAAGTGCAATTTTTAGAAAATATTTTTTTGTTCTAATTTAATTATTAAAAAAAAAATCAAAAAGTTAAAATCGTCGGCTAACTTTAGTATTATATTTTAGTGTTATAAAAAACTATAAAAATGAATGCAGCATATATTTAACAATTTTAAAAATTTTATAACAAATAAATTATAGCAAAAAAACTGACATATAGAAATTAACAAAAATAAAAAATGCAATTCTTTAAAAATAATTTTTTGGAGCAAATATTTTTGTTAAATAGAATTAAAAAATTGTCAAGTTACTGCTAATTTTAATGTCATAAAAAGAAACATTAAAAAAAATTGCACTTTGATTTGAAATAAATATTGACAGTTATTTTTTTTAAATTAATTTAAGTTAGTTTTTTTTTCTTCCTCCTCTTTTTGGCAAGTAAGATGGTAAGGCAGAAATAAAAGTATGTGATTCTGTAAGTTGGCAGAAAATTGTGAAATAAGAAAAATTGTTTTAATTTATAAACTAGTTTTTAACTTAATAATTTATTAAATTAAAAATATAATAATAAAATTAGCAGACGTCTAAAAAAATTTTTTTTTTTAATTAATTAAATTAGAATTAAAAAAATATTTTTTCATTAAAAAAACCCTAAAAATTGTCAGATGTCTGCTAACTTTATTTTCATATTAAAAATTGATAAAAAATGTTCAACTTATAATTTTTTACGAAATAGTGTTTAATAATAAAATTTCATATTTATACAAAGTTATATTAATATCAATGTGTTTGAAAAAGAATATTACACGACGAAAAAAAAAAAAAATGAATTAGACCCTACTATTTATAAGCCTACTTTATAAATACTACCGAATTAAAATAATAAAATTATAATTATGTTTTTGAATTTTTCTTAAACGTAAAAATTACCAAGCCTGTAATTTTATAATTATCGTAATTATTGTAATTAAAAATATTTACATGATTGCAGAATCTTTGGAATAAAGCAGATTCGCATTATAAACAACACATGATAGTTTCAAGCTGTCAAAAACATACCACGTGGTTTTTTTTTTCATTCTTTTTGACACAGTCAAGATTTTTTACTAACTGAAATTTTTTGCGCGTCATTAGATATCTCTGGAATGAAATATCTCTGATCAAAAATTCCAAAAAATCATAACGGTAAGATAATCATAACATTGAACTACTTATTCGATTATTAATTGCTATTATAAATAAAATATTTATGTTTAAACAGAGAACATGTGGTTTTAATATTAACTTTTAAGAAATTGGTTTAGTTTGTTTAAATGAGCAAAAAATTCTCCACAATTGGCCAGCTTATTAATTAATCGTATAAAAAGAACTAATTGTCAATCACGAGTTGGAATGCTGCGAGGGTGTCAATCCACCAGGGTGTTCAGGACTGTGCTTTTGTTTTTTTCTTTTTTTTTCTTTCTTGCGCTTCTTCCTGGCTTCTTTCTCCTCGTCGTGCCTTTTCTGTTTTTTGTGCTTCTTTTCGTGGGTATCCGATCCAGCAATATCGGTTGTCGCTATCTCGTGTCCAGCTGGCACGTCTCCAGGCTTGTGTTTATGCTTCTTGTGCTTGTTCTTGTGTTTTCTTTGAGGTGTTTGATTAACATGTCGATATTGCTCCGGCAGCTGCAATAAATACATTTTTATTAATAAATATATTATAATTATAATTATTGAGGTAGTAAAAATTATAGTTACTGGTCCAGGATGTAATCGAAATCCTGATAGTTGGTGGATATTTAGAGGAAGTAATTCTTTTCCTCCAATTGGTGGTTTCTCAATGACAGATCTTAATGAACTAAAAAAAAATAATTTTTATTAAAACAATATTAAAGATGAAAAGAAAATTATCTCTATTATTAAGAGAATAAGCAAAATTTTGTGGCCAGTGTATTTATATGGTAAAATGGGTTTTTATGATTAAATTTGGCATCGTTGGAAAAGTCTTGACCTAGAGTTGTGCCTTTTCATGGTTTCATATCATTCTCACCAATAGTCAATTTATGATGATAAGTATTTAAATTACATTCGAAAATGTTCTATCTCTAGATACATAATTAAGAAATGACCTTGTATCTCGTGAACTATTGACATTTTTAAAGATATAAGCTCATCCCGATGTTACACTCGTCAAGACCTTTTATTTGAGTACCCACATTAATTTTTCATATATTTATACATATTATATATTATATATATATATATATATATATATATGTATATATGAAAAATATATCAAACTGCATGTGGGTACTCATATGAAAGCTCTTGATGAGTGTGACATCAGGATGAGCTTATATCTTAAAAAATGTTAATAATTAAGAACTGAGCTTGCTATCTTGTAAACTATTGGCATTTTCAAAGATATAAGCTCATCCCGATGTTACACTCATCAAGACCTTTCATTTGAGTACCCACATCAATTTTACATATATTTATATATAGTATACTAGTTGTTACTCACCCGCTCTGCTGGGCGCTTTATAGAATTGCATTTTTAAATGTAGACTTGAAATTTAATTAGAGTATTGTTTTGACTTGCACAGATTCCCCATTCTATCGAATTGGCATGCACATTTTATCCATGCAATTATTTTAGCTAATATTGATTGTAACTTTCAATGTGCAATCATTATAACATTCCCGTGTCTTTCTTACAAAAATTAATAATAATTGACAAAAACAGTTACTTATGTACACATAAACTACACAAAGTTTTCTTTTTCTCGTTCTTTGCTTTAATTTAAATCATAATTTAATTTTCTTTAATTTATGTTATTTAATTTTAAATAATTTCTTTTATGTATATTGCCGATAGGCGTATGTTGATTAATAATAAATAAATAAATAAATAAAAAAAAAAATTTGTAATGAGCATTGTAAGTTTCAGTTAAAGAAATTGCAGGCCTCATAAGTGAAGAAATCTGCCTAGTATATAAAAATAACCAATAGAACTAAAAAATTTAATTTAAACAAATGACAATCGAATAGATTAATAATAATTGACAAAAACAGTTACTTATGTACACATAAACTACACAAAGTTTTCTTTTTCTCGTTCTTTGCTTTAATTTAAATCATAATTTAATTTTCTTTAATTTATGTTATTTAATTTTAAATAATTTCTTTTATGTATATTGCCGATAGGCGTATGTTGATTAATAATAAATAAATAAATAAATAAAAAAAAAAATTTGTAATGAGCATTGTAAGTTTCAGTTAAAGAAATTGCAGGCCTCATAAGTGAAGAAATCTGCCTAGTATATAAAAATAACCAATAGAACTAAAAAATTTATTTTAAACAAATGACAATCGAATAGAATAAATTTAGTTACAATGAAAATTCATTATTTCTAAGTCAAAAAAATATAGGTTCCGGATAAGTAACCACCACCATATCATATACTAAAACCTTCTCCGAATCACGCTGCATCTTATGGTATAAGTATTATTCCGATCGGTTCAGTAGTTTACGCAGTATAACCGGACAAAAAAACTGGCTCTCCATTTATTAGTATTGATATATGTATGAATGAAAAGTATATAAAAATGCATGTGGGTACTCAAATGAAAGCTCTTGATGAGTATAACATTGGGATGAGTTTATATCTTTAAAAACGTCAATAGTTAAAAAAGTATAGTGCAATTTGACAAAAGCCATTAATTTAATAAAGCAAAATTTCATTTATTTATAGCTCACATAGTGACTGCAAGGTTGCTAGTTAAATTTAATGTATTAATTAAAAATAAAAAAAATGAATACCTATTGTCTTGATGCCCAGGTGTATCAATAGTACCAGGAAGATTTGGAAGAAATGATGATAGTTGTTCTTTTAATTTTTTACCACTGAATTTACTATAAGAGTGCTCAAGATTATAATAATTCATCAAATTAGTAGCTCCAGTAAGTTCGCTCTCCCCTGTAACAATAATCATAAACAAAAAATTTTATATTTAACATAAAATAAAGTAAGATAATTAAAATAATTAAATTAAAAAAAATGAAAATTACCAGGAGGTTCTTTCATCAAGTAGAAAGGTCCACTGTGAACAATCGAAGGATTTTTCCCAAGGGATATTGTTGTTTTAAGAGTTCCCGTTGAATCCTGACGTGATACAACGGGCGATCGCGCACCCCTTGGAGATGATTTTGGCGAATATTGTTCAACTTTAGTGCGAAATTGATCACCCATCATCATCCCTTCGGTAAATTCACCTTTTTACCAAGTAAAGCCTGACACCAAACACTTGTTTCTAAAAACATATCACAAAAATATTAACAACATGAAAATGCATAACAATTATTAAATAAATAGAAAGTCAGACACAACATGTACACACTTAAAAAATAATTCTAAGTAAAAAAATTTATTTATTAATAAATACACACCTCTTGTTAGTTGCCTAAATAATAATATCCATTAATTATGTAATAATTTTACTTGTTTTTAAGTAAACTAAACATTGGTAAACAATTTATAAATAAAAGAGCTTATTTCACGGTCAACACTGATTATGAATGACCGAATATTGGATTCCTTTTTGATATTCCAGAGATAATAAAACAGAAGGTGCTCCAATCTCCGTAATACATCTTGGAAAATAACACACAAGCAAATAACGGTGGCGCAATCACTTGTAATTTTCACTTACTATTTGTTCCAAGTTTTTTTTTTGTTCAATCGATTGATGCATTTATCGATATTTTTTTTTATCGATTGTTTTATTATAATTTGAAATTATTAATTAATATATTTATTTTTATTTTTAGCCACAATAAATTTTAATAAATAATTAGATTGGAAATTTAAATTGTAAAAATATGGCTGCGTAATCGACTTTGACATTTAGCTATATTATGTGTAATTCTAAACTTGTCTGAGATTATGAAAAAATTAGTTTTAATAATTTTTCTATAAAAAATAAATTACTGGATAAAAAAATTGACATTTAGAAAATTTAATAAATTAAAAATGCAATTTAAAAAAAATTTTTTTTGTTATAATATAAATAAAATTAAAAAATGGTCAAGTGACAGCTGACTTAAATATCATGAGTATATTTATAAATTCTAATCCAGAAAAATTTTAAATAAAATTATTTATTAAATTAAAAAAACTCTAAAAAATTGCACTAATTATTTATCAAAATAAAAAATAAATAAATCAGCGCTGTAACCTGTCAAATTTAATTTTATTTTACAATTATTTCCCCACTTGAAGTATAGGTGGCGCGGTAGTGACAAAAATAGGCGATATTTATTCCAACTAGTGAAAAATATTGCATGGTCATCATGGAAAAAAGATGTCGCGTGTAAATCTCTGAAAAGCAGTTGTAGTCAGTTTGGTATTCTGTGAGCTGCTGCACAAATTCCGCCATACTGTTTGTTTTGATACATTTATATCATTACCATAATTTCTTCACAGCATAAACAAAAAAATACCTAAAAAAATAGCTAATTAACCAGTTTGATATAAAATTGTGATATTTAGATAATTAACTGTCCGTAAAATAATTAAAATAAAATAAAATAAAGAATAAAAAAAAAATAACGCTATAGTGTCACCAGTAGCGCCTTGTGTTAGTGTGTGCCAGTTTAGTAAACGTGACGAAGGAACATCAGCAGCATTACATTGTCGTTCTCAGTTTCGATACTCATAGCAGTAGCGCCAGCAGCACTAGTGTCAGTCATCAGTTTCAGCCATGGCCTGTGCCACCCTAAAAAGATCCTTGGAATTTGATCCTGTTCACAGCCACGGTCGTCCTAATAAGCGACGAAGATGTGCTCCAATGTGCGTATCACCTGGCAGTTCAACCCAACGGACATCCAGCCATCAAAATCCATCACCGTTTGGCGAAGTCACGCACAAATTGACGCCTGGTAATTGTTATCGGTTATAACGGCCATTTTATCCCTTGTCTATATGCTCTCTCTAATACTATATCATATTTATTTTAAATCATTACTATTTTATTGTCTTTATTCAATATATATCTAATATCTATATATAAGTGTCTACATATAATATATATTGTGTTTTTTTTTTATTTTATTATTCAGTGTCTCTTTTAAATTCTCCAAGCATTGTATTTAATTATTTATTATTATCTGTGGTAGGGAACAAAAGAAGGGCATCACCCACGCGTTAATCATATGGTAATACTCTAACGGACGTCGACTGTTTATTATTTTTTTTTTATTTATTTATTTTTTAACTTACGGCCTCAGATGGCGACACGACAATGACGTCAAAAATATATTTTTATTATTAATTTTATACAGTGAATATTTTTGTAGAATTTTTCTCCTTTGTTAATTTTTGTACTTTAAAATTATTTATACTAAAAAAAGAAAAAAATTAATTAATTATTTTTTTGGAGTTAATTAATTAAAATTGACGACGTAACTGAAGACATAATTATTTTTGTCAGTAATAAAACTACTGATAAAAAAAAATGATTAAACAGGACATTTGGAATTTTTAGAAATTATTAATGTTGATTGATTAATTACAGAGAAAATGGCTGCTAACATTAGAGAAGAAATTTGCCGATTACATAAACGTAAGCAGTTGCATTTCAACCCACAAGGTAATTCAAGTGGTTGTGATTCTTCGGACATGGAAGGGGGCCCAGCAAGTCCATCTGGTTGTGGTTCAAGCTCGTACAACAACTGCAGTCCCAACAGCAGGGAGAAACCATTATTCACATTTAGACAAGTATGTATTTATTTTTTTTTTTATTGATTAAATTATTTATTTATTTATTTACTACCAACCTCGCAGTCACTATGTGACAGCCGTAACTTGTGAACTATAAATAAATAAAATTTTGGTTTATTAAATAATGACTTTTGTTAAATTGCACTGTACTTTATTAACTATTGACGTTTTTAAAGATATAAGTTCATCCCGATGTTACACTCTTCAAGAGCTTTCATTTAAGTACTCACATCAATTTTTCATATATTTATATATATTATATATATATGTATATATGAAAAAAATATCAAAATTCATGTGGGTACTCAAATAAAAGGTCTTGATGAGTGTATCATCGGGATGAGCTTATATCTTCAAAAATATCATTAGTTGACAAGATAGCAAAGTCAGTTCTTAATTATTGACATTTTTAAAGATATAAGCTCATCTCGATGTTACACTCTTCAAGAGCTTTCATTTGAGTACCCACATGCATTTTCATATATTTTTCATATATACACATATATAATATATATAAATATATGAAAAAATGATGTGGGTATTCAAATGAGAGCTCTTGATGAGTGTAACATCGGGATGAGCTTATATCTTTAAAAATGTCAATACTTCACAAGATACAAGCTCGTTTCTTAATTATGTTAAATTCCACTGTACTTTTTTCACTATTGACATTTTTAAAGATATAAGCTTATCCCAATGTTACACTGATCAAGAGCTTTCATTTGAGTATCCATATGCATTTTCATATATTTTTTATATATACAAATATATAATATATATAAATATATAAAAAAATGATGTGGGTATTCAAATGGAAGCTCTTGATGAGTGTAACATTGAGACGAGCTTATATCTTTAAAAATGTCAATACTTTACAAGATACAAGGTCGTTTCTCAATTATGTTAAATTGCACTGTACTTTTTTCACTATTGACATTTTTTAAGATATAAGCTCTTCCCGATGTTACACTCATTAAGAGCTTTCATTTAAGTACCCATATGCATTTTGATATATTTTTTATACATACATATATATAATATATATAAATATATAAAAAAATGATGTGGGTATTCAAATGAGAGCTCTTGATGAGTGTAACATCGGGATGAGCTTATATCTTTAAAAATGTCAATAGTTCACAAGATACAAGGTAATTTCTTAATTATAATTAATAATATCGTTATATATAATTATTTAATTATTTAATAATATAGATTTATTTATTTACTGACTGATTTTTTTCAATAGGTTGGATTGATTTGCGAGAGAATGCTCAAAGAACAAGAAACTCAAATACGCGAAGAGTATGATCAGATATTAACAATGAAACTCTCAGAACAATACGACGCTTTTGTTAAATTTACATACGATCAAATTCAGAAAAGATTTGAGTCTGCAGCTGCACCAAGCTGTAAGTATTTTCATTTATTTATTTACAATTTTTTTATTAATAGATCATTTTTTTTAACATTCAATTTTTGTTACAGATCTGTCTTAAATAGAAGCTTGTACTTTTATGAAAACAAGTTTTGAAAGGAAGAATTAGGTAAGAAATATTGAATCAATTGTCCTTAACGACGATCAATGGGGATTTATTGATCAACTATTTCGTGAAATAAAAATCGCAGATTTTTTACTGCGTGAGGATAAAATTATTTGCTTAAAGTTTACTCTGAGATAGTAATGTTAACAGGATGAAAAAGTTATTAAATTCTATAAATAAATAAATCAGCAAATAATGAAATTTGTAACGAATACAACTTTGAATTTGAAGATTTAAGGAATAATAATTTAAGAAAAATACCATACTCGGCATAAACGGAGGATGATTAGTTATGTAAGTTTATAGTAGACTTGTAGTTAAATACAATTTAAATAAACGAAGATCGATCAATAAATTAATTGTGTACCAGTAACAAGAAATAATTAAACAGAAAAAAAAAATAACAATATTTATACTGTCTTAATTTAAAACGCGGTGGTATCAGGGAACCATGTTAAAATTTATTAGGAAAAATAAACTGTTAAATATTTCATTTTTTTTTATATCAACTACTTAATCTAAAACTATTTTTTGTATGCAAGTATTAACTTTTTATTATTTATATAAATATCTTCTATTCAAAACTTATTTTTCTATTATAAAATTCTTGTAAATTTGAAATTCAATTGATTGTTGGCTAACAATTAAATCCTAGGAATAAAAAATCACAAATATTTTTTTTTTTTTTTATTAAATTATTTGTGATACTAGACAATGTTTTTTTTTTATGATTAAATTCTTTAGTAAAATTTTTATATAATTGTAAATTACTGAGAATTAATAGTATTTACGTTGAAGTTGATTAATTAATTAATTTAGTTAAATTTTTCTACTTTAACCCGCTCTTTGTTTAAACTATTAATTCGAAGTATAAAAAAGAATTTGATTATATTAATTACTTAGATTAAAAATTAAAAGTAAGGCCCCTTAGTAAATTTTAAAAAAAAATTAAGTTTTTTTATTTAGAAAATTTTGAAGAAAAAAAGGTGATTTTCGGGAATTTTTTTGTCAAGGAAAATAATGGAATTTAGAGATAGGGTTTTTTTTTTTTATTTTATTAAGGGTACATTAAAGATTATTGCCCTAAATTTTTATAAAAAATTTTTAACTATTCCAAAGTTATTAAAAATCTCGTAAAGCACAAAAAAATTTTTTTTCATTATTTTTACTGTTTTTTTTTTTTTTTTTTAACCCAGCTAAAAAAATCTTTAAAATCAAAATTTTTTTTGTGCTCTTCGAGATTGTTAATAACTTTATAATAATTAAATATTTTTTGATAAAAATTTAGGCTAATAATCGTTAATGTACCCTTAATAAATTAAAAAAAATCCGATCTTCAAATTCCTTTATTTTCCCTGTAAAAAAAATTCCCGAAAATCACTTTTTTTTTCTTAATGGAAAATTCAGTATAGTCATAAGTTAATTTGAAAATTTTTTGATACACTGAAACAAACTAATCCTTATAAATAAATTAGATAAAAATTGTGTGTTTGTTGTAATTAAAAGTATCGATAATTAATATTAAATTCTTCAATTAAATTAATTATTTAATAATTATATATAATAACAAGCATTTAGATAATACTGTGTAATAAAAAAAAAAAAATCTTTTTCTACTAAGAAATGTGTTCATATTTTTCACAATCGAACATCTCTCAACGGCACTATCATCTTAATTATTAATCATTATCATTTGTAACATCCCCACATTTAAATTGTCTTTAAAATCATCAATCATAAATCATTTAAATAAAAATATTATTGTATGAATAAATAAAAATCAATAAATAGTTGAATTTAATTTTTTGTTCCCTGGTAGCCGACCGTTTATTTAAATGCAATAAATTAATAAATATTTATAAATAATAATTAATAAATACAGTTATTGTGCCTACTGTAAAAATTACTTATTTAAAATAATCTCTCTTATAATTATTAAATTTAATTTAAAAAAACTGTCAATAGGAAATTTTTTTTCCTTATTAATTTAATTTTTTTTTCTTCCCATTTATAAATTTTTTACAACTACCTTAAATTTGTTTATTGGCCATATTATTAAGATATAGTGCTGGAATAATTTAAAAAAAATAAATAGAGACGAGTATAAGAATTCTATTTTTCTGATTTATCTCATTGCTTATAGTTGATAATTATATTTATTATTAATAAATAATACAAAAAAAAATTAATAAGTATAATAATATTTTAGAATAAAATATAAAAAATTAATTTGTAACAATTGTTTTTTTTTATTAATTAATTAATAAAAAATGCTTTTATTAAGTTGTGATTAATTAGGCGATTAATTAAAAACATAAGTGGTCAATAAAAATTACACTTAAGAAATGGACGTTTAGATTTATAAAATAAAATTTAATATTTAAACTTATGAAGCTTGATTATTAATTAAAGTTTTAAATGCTTTATAAATAATAAAATTATTTCTTCAGCAAATAAGAAATATTAATTATTGTAAATATTTTTTATAAATTCTTTAAAAAAATATTTATTTGCTATTAATATTTCTTCTTTCGGGTTTTCATAAAATTAAGCATTAAAAACTTTAATATAAAACCGTAACTTAATAAATAAAATAAAAATAAAATTTTTATTAACTTGTTTATTTTTATTTAATTTTAAACTCAATTAGTAAATTAACACTGTAAGCTAAATGTGTACTCAAAGAATTATAATGGTTTACACTTATAGAATAAATACAACTAAAAAAATTAATAAAATTAAATAATAATAATAATTGTAATTAAGTTAAATCATCATCAAGTCCTTGATAATGTTACACTGCACATTTGAAAAAAATAAAATAAAAAACATTCACAAGGATTAAAATACCTCTATACAATGTAAACTTATTATTATTGAAATAAAGATAAATCTTAAGACTGAAAATTATTTTATTATTTTTAAATTAAATATTTATTTTTTTTTAATTAAATATTTTATTTTTTTACTGTAAAATATTTTTTTTTTTTTTAATGAAATGAAGAAAATGAAAAGCTGACCACTTAATGGGTCAGGTGGTGCGCTGAGCTAAGAAGATGATCGTATTTTAAAATCTTATTAAAAAACTATTTTATATAATGGTAATTTAATTTGTTTATTTGTACGGATTCTTTGATGAAGCCTTCCAACTACTATATGTAGGAGTTGTTGAAGGTTTGCGAATTGTCACTTCTGGGCGGGATAAAAAGTAAAACACCAACTTGGAGTTTTGATTTACGGCTAGCCAAATGTTTCCTGTGTTACTACTAGCCTACGTTGTGGCTGTTAAAGTTTTCAAAAAAACCACCCCTAATGGTAACTCTTTTCTTCTTTCTTCTTTTGAATTAATTTTAATATTTTTTTCTTGATACTAAATACCTGAGTGGTTTTTTTAGGCAAGGTCACAGTCTACCTTGGAAAAAGAGACTTCATTGATCATCTTGACTTCGTAGACCCTATTGATGGCGTCGTTGTGGTTGAAAATGATTATCTTCAAGGACGCAGGGTTTATGGCCAGGTAAATATAGTTTTATTCTTCTTTTTAAAAAAATATTAAATCTCAAATTAATAATTAGTATTTTATATATTTTTGTACTAATAAAACTGAGAAATATGATCATTATTAAAATTAATTTTCAAAATTAAAAGAAGAAATTTTTTAATTAATTTCTTCTTTAAGAATTAAACGAAAAAATGATTGAATTATTATTATTTCTTCTTCAAAAATTTAAAGAAGAAATAATCAAATTAATCTCTTTAAGAATTTAAAGAAGAAATTTTAATATTAATTTTTTCTTTTAAAATTTAATGATAAAATTATTTAATTAATTTCTTCTTTAACATTCTAAAGAAGAAATTCTAAAAATTCCTTTTTAAGAACTTACAGAAAAAATTTTAATGTTGAATTCTTCTTTTAAAATTTTATCAAAAAATTATAAAATTAATTTCTTCTTTAAAAATTTAAAGAAGAAATTTTAATATTAATTTTTTCTTTTAAAATTTAATGAGGAAATTATTTAATTAATTTCTTCTTTAACATTTTAAAGAAGAAATTCTAAAAATTCTTTTTTAAGAACTTAAAGAAGAAATTTTAATATTAATTTTTTCTTTAAGAAATTGAAGAAGAAATATTTAAATTAATTTCTCCGACAATTTAAAGAAGAAATAATAAAATTACTAATTAATTCCAGGTCATTACAACATTCCGATATGGTCGTGAGGAAGATGAAGTCATGGGCGTCAAATTCAGTAAGGAAATGGTCATCGCAAAGGATCAAATAATACCGATAAAGAAAGAAAAGCAAGAGACGACGCCAATCCAAAACCGCTTGCTCAAAAAATTAGGCCCTAACGCTTTCCCATTTAACTTTGTCTTCCCACCCTCTTCGCCTAGCTCCGTCACACTCCAGCCCGGGGACGATGATCAGGGCAAGCCGCTCGGAGTTGAGTATACTGTAAAAGTCTACGTGGGTGAAAACGAAGACGACAAAGGTCACAAACGTTCATCGGTGGCTCTGGCTATAAAAAAGCTCCAATTCGCCCCAATTTCGCGCGGCCGGAGACTTCCCAGCTCCCTGGTCTCCAAGGGCTTCACTTTCTCCAATGGAAAACTCAACCTCGAAGTCACGCTTGACAGAGAAATTTACTACCACGGTGAAAAAATCGCGGCTAATGTTATCATTACAAACAACTCACGGAAAGCCGTGAAGAATATCAAGGTACGTCCTGGGAAGAAATTATCAATTAACGGTGTAATTTATTTGGTTAATTTTAATTATTTAATTTCAGTTATTTGTTGTTCAACATTGTGAAGTAACGATGGTAAACACTCAGTTCTCTCGTCATGTAGCGAGCTTGGAGACGCGCGAGGGTTGTCCGATAACTCCTGGGGCTAACTTTACAAAACAATTTTATCTTGTGCCGTTGGCTAGCAGTAATAAAGACCGTCGAGGAATAGCTCTTGATGGACATCTTAAAGTATGTCTATTTTATTTTATAATCTGACAAATTTTTTTTTTTATTTTTATAATTCTATATTATCAAGAAAATAAGAAAAATTAAGAAATTACCTTGTATCTTGTGAACTATTGACATTTTTAAAGATATAAGCTCATCCCGATATTACCCTCATCGAGACTTTTCATTTGAATACCAACATCAATTTTTCATATATTTTATATATTTATGTATATTATATATATATGTATATATGAAAAATATATATCAAAAATGCATGTGGGTACTCAAATGAAAGCTCTTGATGAGTGTAACATCGGGATGAGCTTATATCTTTAAAAATTTCGATAGTGAAAAAAGTACAGTGCAATTTAACATAATCAAGAAACGACCTTGTATCTTGTGAAGTATTGACATTTTTAAAGATATAAGCTCATCCCGATGTTACACTCATCGAGACTTTTTATTTGAGTACCCACATCAATTTTTCATATATTCATATATATTATATATATGTATATATGAAAAATATATAAAAA
>CAJNRD030001124.1:24211487-24223985 GCA_905319865.3 Cotesia congregata
ATATATAAATATATAAAATATATGAAAAATTGATGTTGGTATTCAAATGAAAAGTCTCGATGAGGGTAATATCGGGATGAGCTTATATCTTTAAAAATTTCGATAGTGAAAAAAGTACAGTGCAATTTAACATAATCAAGAAACGACCTTGTATCTTGTGAAGTATTGACATTTTTAAAGATATAAGCTCATCCCGATGTTACACTCATCGAGACTTTTTATTTGAGTACCCACATCAATTTTTCATATATTCATATATATTATATATATGAATATATGAAAAATATATCAAAATGCATGTTGGTACTCAAATGAAAGCTCTTGAAGAGTGTAACATCGGGATGAGCTTATATCTTAAAAAATATCAATAATTAAAAACTGACTTTGCTATCTTGTCAACTAATGATATTTTTGAAAATATAAGCTCATCCCGATGTTACACTTATCAAAACCTTTCATTTGAATACCTACATCAATTTTTCATATATTTATATATATTATATATATATGTATATATGAAAAATATATCAAAAATGCATATCGGTACTCAAATGAAAGCTCTTGATGAGTGTGACATCAGGATGAGCTTATATCTTTAAAAACGTCAATATTTAAAAAAATAGAGTGCAATTTAACAAAAGTCATTATTTAATAATAAAAAATTTTATTCATTTATAATTCACTAGTCACGGCAGTCACGTAGTGACTTCAAGGTTGCTAGTAACTAAATTATTTTTATTCAATTAACCTACTTTAAAAAATTATAAGTATAAATTAATTTTTTTACAAAAAAAAAAACTTGTCAGATTGTCTTTTAATATAAAAATTACCTAATTATGTTAAAAAAAATTTTATTTTAATTTCTATAAAAATATGTTTATCCTTAAACAGGACGATGACGTCAACTTAGCCTCTTCAACGATGGCTGCTGAGGGAAAATGTCCAGCAGAATCGCTGGGTATAATAATTTCATACTCAATCCGGGTAAAATTAAACTGCGGTACTCTAGGTGGTGAATTAGTAACTGACGTGCCGTTCAAGCTGATGCACCCAGCGGCAGGAAATGCTGAAAAAGAAAAAGAAAATCTGAAGAAAAGCAAAAGCATTGATCGAGTCCGGTACGAAAATTCTTGCTACGCAAATGACGACGATGACAACATCGTCTTTGAAGATTTCGCACGATTACGTCTCAATGAGCCTGAATAAATTAATCGGCCAGTTGTATAATAATAATAATAATAATAATAATAATAATAATAATAATAATAAGTATCAATCAAGCTGGTGCTATCTATTTGCTCTGAAGGATTTTGCGACTCTTAATTAGTAAATACTTGTTGGTATTTTTACAGGTGGGATAATTAAATTAAATCAATTTATTTTTACTCAATATTTATCGCGTAAGAGTCGCTTGGTGCTTGATCGAGAGTTGTGAATCCTCTCAGAGAATTTAGATAATCTTGTTAGTGATGAAGCCTTTTAAAAAACAAAAAGACATTAATTTAAAGAAGGATGAAGATCTAAAAATAAAAATGCAAAATTATTTATTGTATAAAATTTAAATAAGGTCGATTGAAAAAAAATTATTTGAATGTTATTAAACTTTAATGGAAGAACAGATAAAAAATAATTAAAAAAAAAAAAAATGAACAAAAAAAGAGCAAAAATATTTATTAAAAAATAATACTTATTTATTGTCTTAGAGTTTCTACTCGATAGTGGTGGTCGGATAGAAACTCATCACTAAGGCAAGCAAAAAAAATACAAGTAAGATTATTCATTAATAATTATTATATTTTTAAGTTTTAAAAATATTTTTCCCGTTCCTCCAGAAGTGACTTCATTTAATTATTTTATTTATTTATTACTAATATTATTAATATTTACCAATATTAATCGTTTAGTTAATATTATTAACATGGCAATTCCTAATATTGATGAGTTGTAATTGTCCTGAACAATAAATTAAATATGTTGATTAATAAATACTTGAAATAAATTTAATTTAAATTATCTTTCTATTTATTACCTCAGGATCTTTAAATTATTCTAAAAATAGAAAATCAAGATTAGCAGTGAAAAAAAATTTATTATACTATTTATACAAAATAATACGTGATTAATTGAATCAGCGGCAATCAAAATAAAATTAGTCTGAAAAAAATATAAGTTTCACTCGTATATATCCGAATAATATTCTCGGTAAACTTCGACGTATGCTTCTTTTTCTGAGGGAGTCATTTTAAGTACCAAATCATTGTCCACTTCGGTGATGGGGATTGATTTACCATCGACAAATACTGTTGGTACGGCATCATCTTCTTCTGATTCCATTACTTCTACATCACCTGTAAAAATTATTATTATTGTTATTATTAAAAAATTCTTCAATTGATAATAATGGTAATAAGCTTTTGAATGAAGTACCAAATTATTATGTAATTAATTTAATATTAACTATAACTTGTGAAATATTAATTTTATCAAAAAATTATGAGATAAAAATTGTAGCTTATTGTAGCCTCAAGTATTTAAGGTGCATTTAAAAATGCTCTGTCTCTAGATATATAATTAAGAAATGACCTTGAATCTAGTGAACTATTGATATTTTTAAAGATATAAGCTCACCCTGATGTTACACTCATCGAGACCTTTCATTTGAGTACCCACAACAATTTTTCATATATTTATATATGTTATATATATGTATATATGAAAAATATATCAAAATGCATGTGGGTACTTTCAAATGAAAGCTCTTGATGAGTGTAACATCGGGATGAGCTTATATCTTAAAAAATGTCAATAATTAAAAACTGATTTTGCTATCTTGTCAACTAATAATATTTTTAAAGATATAAACTTATCTCGATATTACACTCATTAGAACCTTTCGTTTAAGTACCCACATCATTTTTTCATATATTTATATATATTACATATATGAATATATAAAAAATATATCAAAATGCATGCGGGTACTCAAATGAAAGCTTTTAATGAGTGTAATATAGGGATGAGCTTATATCTTAAAAAATGTCAATAATTAAGAACTGACTTTGCTATCTTGTCAACTAATGATATTTTTGAAGAGATAAGCTCATCTCTATATTGCACTCATCAAGACCTTTCATTTGAGTACCCACATCATTTTTTTATATATTTATATATATTATATATATGTAAATATGAAAAATATATCAAAAATGCATGTAGGTACTCAAATAAAAGCTCTTGATGAGTGTAACATCAAGATGAGCTTATATCTTTAAAAACGCCAATAGTTAAAAAAGTACAGTGCAATTTAACAGAAGTCATTATTTAATAAAGCAAAATTTTATCTATTTATAGTTCACAAATCACGGCAGTCACATAGTGACTACAAGGTTGCTAGTTATTATTATTAATAAAAAATTGATTAATCAAACAGATTAAGTTTATAAAAAATAATAAATTTTCTGTATTGTAAAAAAAAACAAACCTGTCTCAACAGCTTGCATATCACCAGCTTCTTCATTCTCACTACTATCATCAGATTCTTGAGGAATAACACTTTTAACAGTATTATTAGCACTATTATTAGCGCCTTTTCTCTCATGAGCCAGCAACACAGACATAATATCATCCCCTTGTTTGTTATTTGTCGTTGTTGCGACAGTAGACGCGGTAGCAGCAGCGTTATCAAGGATGCTTTCTTGATTAATACTCGCATCAATTTCAGCTTCCTCATTAGTTACAATCGTACTGTTCTGCAGCCAAGCAGGAATCTCCTTCTTCTGAGCCGCAGAGTCGTCGATAAACTCATCAGCAATCGTGACATCAACCGTGGCATCTTGAACGGCGAATCCTCCTCTTCTTGAAGCGTCGCCTGACCAACTTTCCCCGGGACCTCGAGCGTTGGTCGGCTTCTTCGTGTCAATTCTGAATCATTATTTTTAATTATTATTTAGTTCAATTTAAAATAAATTATTAAAACTATTTTATACCCTCTGATAGTGTTGATGTCGATAGGTTCGGGTTCGAGTATTGCAGAGGCCAATTTTATTCCATCAACAGAACTTAATAGTCCGTAAATAGGCTCTAGTTGCTCGTTATATTTAGCTAGCATCAAACGTGAGTCTTTTTTCGGTAAAGCTGACTGATCTTCTTCAACAATTTCTCGACAAAATGTACATCTGAATTCTCCTGTCGTTTCATCAAATAATTGATCTGCCTGATTAATTAATTTTTATATTTATTTTATTATTCTTTCATTTATTTGACATTAAAATATAAAAATTAAATTAGCCGACATTTAAAAATTTTCATAATTTTTTTTGTTTTATTGATAAAAATTATTACAAAAAAATAAAAAAAAAAATTTTAGTTGTAAAAAATTTGAAAAACTATAAGTGCAATTGAAAAAAAATTATTTTTTAGTTCTAATTTAATTTAATAAATGTAATTAATTACGTTTAATAATGTAATTTAATAGTTTATTTATTTACATTATGTAAATAATGTAATAAATGTAATTTAATAAATAAAGCAAAATTAAACACTTGACAATTTTTTTTTTTTTTTTTTTTAAATAAACTAGGTCTAAAAAATTAATTTAAAAAAATTGCATTTATAACTTTTTAGAGCTTCTAAAAATGAATCGTTTATTTGAGAAACCCCATAAGTCAGTGACTTAAGGGGTTTTTCGAATAAACATTCAATTTCCAAATTCCAAAAATAAATTTCCTTTTGTTTTTTTTTTTTTTAAAAACTTCTAAGAAGAAAAATTCAGTTCAATGGAAAATACTTAAATTTTCATAATTTTCGCAGTATGGGTTTAAAAAAATTAAATTAAATTATTGTTTGATGTGATTTCGCTGACTAACTTTAAAATGATTGATTGTTAGATAATTAGAAACTAAATTTACTGTTAAATACTTGAATTTTGATGAGTTTTACAATATTCGCTTGATGGATTAAAATTAAAAACATATTGTTTTATTGTTGACCCTGATTTAACTGATTTAAATTCTAAAATTAATGATAACCAAATAAAAATATATTATATTTACTGTTAAATACTTCGGCTGCCCAATTTGAAAACACAGTAACTAACATTTTTAAATTTTTTCTACTTTTTCTTATTAAAAAAAAAGTTTACCCGCCAAATTGATGAAAAATTTGATTTATGAATAGAAAATACTTGAATATAAATATTTTTAAGAAAAAATACTTGAAATTAAGGTCTAAAAGTTATAAAAAATGCAGCAATACTAAAAAAAAATCAGGTATAAAAATTTTGCAGTTACTGTGCTTTAAAATTGGGCAGCCGACTTTGATTTCAATAATTTTTGCAATTTTAGTTTTATAAAGATAGATTGTGATAAATTAAAATGTTTTTTTATTGTTGACTCTCGGTTCACTAATTTGAATTTAAAAATAGATGATTTATTATAATTTCGTTAATTGTAGTTCCAATACATATTTTGTACTTTATTTTATAAATATAATAAATGATTCACGGAGAAAAATTAACATATTAATGATTTTATTACTATTTTATTCGTTTTGGTGAGAAACCCCATAAGTCAATCAACTTCAAATCATTATCATAAATAGTAGTAATTAACAATTAAATTTTTTCATGCTCGAATATTTTTTCGGGATACTAACATTATTGTTATTCATCATTGGTTCATGCTGTTAATGCAAACTTAACCGAGAGAAATGTTTTTTGCTTCTCCTGAAAAATTTAGTATTTTTGACTTATGGGGGTTTCTCAAATAAACGATTCAAATACAATTTTTTGATAAATTATTCTTGCTACAATTTATTTGTAAGAAGAATTTTTAAAATGATCAAATGTTTCTCCATTTGCTTATTATTTTTATAAAATACTTAATAATTATTTTACTCACTTCAAGATCAGTAAATGTTTTTAAACAATTTGTACATTTGAAACTGGACCTACTTGTCGCGTCTCTTTCTTCTGTCTCCAACTTTTTTCTCATTAAATCTAATTTATACTTAACAACATTTACAAAAGTCTGAAAAAATTAATCAACAATAGTAATTAAATCCTAAAAATTAAATACAAGGTCTAATTCTTTGCAATATAAATAAATAAATAAATTAAAATCACCTTATAGTTGATGAAATAATAATTAACTTTTTGTGCTTTATTATCCGAGCCAGTTTCCATTTTCAATCTAACTTGGATAAACTTGTCATTTTTTAGAGTTGCTATTTTTGCGCGCAACATTTTACGTTCGAATTTCAACAACTCGCAAATATCATCTTCTTTCATACCTAAGTGTCAATTGTTAATAAAAAGTTTTTTAAAAAAATAAAAAGTGAAGTGAAAATACACTTATACTTACAGGGAAATCTCACCAACATGTCAATGATAAGAACATCTTCTACTGAGTAAAATCCTCTGACGACTAGTCGTGCTAATTTTTTAAGACTACTAGGTACTTCAGTAACATACTCTTCATTACTCATTTTTTTAATCAATTCAAAATCGATCTGAAAAAAAATTTATAGTTTAAAAAAAAGTAATTAGATCATCAAAATTTTTATAAATATTATTAAAAGTCTAACCTCAAAATTGTAAATAAAATTAAGTTAATATTTATATTTTTACTACTTTAATTCCACTAGTTAATTATTTATAATATAAATATATGTCATAGATTTATATCACTGCAAAATAAAATTAATTTTTCAGTACTTTATTTATTTATAATAATTATCGGCGCAATATTTTAAATTTTCATGTTCTCAAAAAGTCAACAATTCCAAATGTAAATAAATCTAGTTGTGTTGTCATTTAATCTCACTAGAGGCGCTTAAATTCATTAAATTAAATATCTGTCAAAAAATACATACATGATACTAAAGTTAGCCGACGTTTTTAATTTTTTGATTTTTTTTTAATAATTAAATTAGAACAAAAAAAATATTTTTTAAAAATTGCACTTACAGTTTTTAAAGTTTTTTTCAAATGAAATTTTTTTTTTATTTTTTTGTAATCATTTTTTTAATGAAAAAAAAATCTTAAAAATTTTTAAATGTCAACTAACTTAATTTTCATAAAAAATACAATTGACAATTTTTTATAATATGAAAAAGTGAAAAAAATTTAATTAAGAATTAAAACAGATGTCAAATCTAATGTTAATTTATAATCAATTCGATTAGAATCTTTTTTTATAATTACCTATCGATAATCGAAAACTTTTATCGATTGCTGAGAATTCAATCTATTGTTGTTATTGTTGAAATGACACGTTGAAAGATTAATGACAATAAAAACATGGTTTCTTGGTTACAACCACAAAGTTATTTATTTTGTATTTTGTTATTTATTGACAATTGACAATTATATCAACTGAAGATATAATTAAAATTAATTGATTTTTTTTTTTTTTTTTATAATTACATTCAATGGCGGCCATTGATAAAGTTAAAATAATTGTTGTTGGAGATTCTGGTTTGTACTCAATATTTTTTTCTTACAAGTTTGATTGATAATGAAAATATTAATTATAATGATATTAAAATTAAATGGTCACTTGACCATTTTTTAATTTTATTAAAAATTTTTTTTAGAAATTGCATTTTTAATTTATTAAATTTTCTAAATGTCAATTTTTTTTTCTCAATTTTTTATCCAGTAATTTATTTTTTAGAAAAATTCTTAAAATGATTAAATATCTGCTAAATTAATTGTCATGTAATTATACGAGAATTATAATCAATTACTTAGAATATAAATGTAGAACTTTAATTAAAAATTTTTTTTTTAAGTTCAGTCAGACTTCTATTTTTATTATCATCAATTTTAAATAAAAATGAAGTTAGCCGAAAAATTTTTATAAATTTTTTTATTGAAAAAAATAAGAAGAAAAATTTAATTTAAAAAATTTTAAGTGCAAATTTTTTAAAAATATTTTTTTGTTCCAATTTAATAAACGAAAAAAAAAATTAGAAGCGTCGGCTAACTTTAGTATTATCAATTTTAATTATACAATGACTATGACTAAATAAATAATTAAACTTGTGTATTTTTATTTGACAGGTGTCGGCAAAACGTCACTATCTCATTTAATCTGCGAACAAAAACCAATAAGAAATCCATCATGGACTGTCGGCTGTTCAGTAGAAGTTAAATTGCATGAGTACAAAGAAGGTACACCCAATCAAAAGACTTATTTTATCGAGTTATGGGACATTGGTGGTAGCCAAAGTCACCAGAATACTAGACAGGTGTTCTACAACCCTACTCATGGTATTTTATTTTTATATTTTCACATAAAATTTATCAAAATATTGATCAACATATAGCTAACTTTCTTATTTAATTGTTTCTACAGCAATTATTCTGGTCCACGATCTGTCAAACAGAAAGTCACAGCAGAATCTACAGAAATGGCTTCAAGAAGTTTTGAGTAAAGAAGGAAACGGAAGTGGAGGACGATATAAAAACTTTGATGATTTTGATCCTGAAAAATTTGTAGGCTCTACCCAAGTACATTTATTTAACTTTGAAAATCTGTTACAGATTTTATTTAAATATTCGATTAATTTTTTTTTTAAGGTTTATTAAATTCAATTACTAAAATTTTTTTCTGTGATTGTTTTTTTACAGGTTCCAATACTAGTCGTAGGTACAAAATCAGATTTAATTGAGTCCAAATCTAGTCTGCATAGAAGGTCATCAACTATTGCAGAAGAATGCGGTGCTGATGAAATATTTGTTGTAAGTTTCATTTTATAATGTAATGTAATGTAATGTAATTTATTAACTGGCTATAGGACAATGTCCCCTAATAGCCAAAAGATACATAAAGTATTACAGAGTGTGTGAGAAATTTAAGTAATAGTATATAATATAAAAAGTAGTAGATAATGAGATATACATATATATATAGAGAATGATTTCAAATTAATAACAAGGAAATGTTTATTTTTTTTGGTCTCTTATCATCAGTTTGCACTTAAAGCTCAGGCTATAACAAGGAAAAGAAAAAAAAAAAAAATAATTAGAGAATAAAGAAAAGAGAAATAAAGAAAATAATTAGAAAGGCTCAAAATAATGGCACAACATCAGGCACTGTGTTTGATAGTCTATTTAACAGCCGAGCGTCTCACATCAGCACCACTAGGTTCTTACTGGTCGGAATATGCGCCTAAGACTTCAGCCTGTTCGATTCCGAGCAAGTGATTGTAGCAGAGAGTTTTAAACTCCCCTAACGTTGCGGCACTTGAGATAGCAGGCGGCAATGAGTTCCAGAAGGCAACTCCAAGCACTAGAAAAGAGTTCTTGTACATTGACGTACGTGGAATCGGCGCTATGAGCGAGTCAGTTCTGTTGTTGTCCCGGTGCCGAGCAATGTTAGGATTTGGCCTAATATTCCGGCTTAGTAACACGTTTTTACCGAGCATCAGCATGCTATAGTAAGTACAGCCAAGTAGGTATAGTCGGCGATTCAGGGGTGAAAGCCATCCCAGTTCAAGCCTGGGGCCGTTTATATGCACCCCAAGTGGCCTCCGCAGCACAAATCTGACACAGTTGTTTAATGCTACTGCTAATTTCTTTTCCAAGCTTAGGTTCAAGTTCGTCAGTGCGATTGCACAATAGTCAAAAATCGGCAGGACTAAACTAATAACCAATTGCCTTTTAAGAGCAGTATTGAGACAATTTGTAGACTGGCGAATGCGGTACAGTTGACATTTATAAAGATGTAAGCTCATCCTGATATTACAATCATCAAGAGCTTTCATTTGAGTACCCACATGCATTTTGATATATTTTTCATATATACATATATATATAAAATATATAAATATATGAAAAATTGATGTGGGTACTCAAATGAAAGGTCTCAATTAGTGTAACATCGGGATGAGCTTATATCTTTAAAAATGTCAATAGTTCACGAGATACAAGGTCATTTCTTAATCATGTATCTAGAAACAGAGCATTTTCGAATGCAGCTTAAATACTTATCATAATAAATTAACTATCGGTGAGAATGATATGAACTCTTGAAAAGCCACAAATTCAAGTCAAGACCTTTACAATGACACTAAATTTCACTAAAAAAACCGATTTTATTATATGACTATCCTGGACACAAAATTTTTCTTATTCTCTTAATAATATAGATGATTATTATTATTATTTAAAATTTAATAAATAATTTTTTACTATCTAGGACTGTCTTCAAGTAAGATCATTAGCTGCTGGTACTACATCCTCCCTAAAGTTGAGTAGATTTTTCGACAAAGTTATCGAAAGACGTTATTACCTCAACCGTGATGTAAATAGCCCGGAAAAGAGGAGATTACAAGCATATACGTCATCGTATCCACAAAAAGCTTACCACAATGACTGATAATTACAAATATTTGTTATTTTAACATCTATCTAAATCACTTGTGATATCTCAATGGCTTTAATTCTGTTAATGGCCTCTTATATATATATATAAAAAAAAAAAAAAAAAAAGTCAACAGACTAACAGGAATAATTAAGGACAATTGACGCAAACAGTTCGCTAATTAATTAAAAATAATTTTCTAACATTCCTCTTTGTATAATTCCTAACAGAATAGCATTAATAAAACACGTTTTAATTAATTCTATTATTTTTTGTTCTTTAGAATATATTACAGAAAATAAATGCCTAATTTGAATCCCGGATGAGCATATTATACCAGATTGAATAAAAAAAAAATAAAAAAAACTATTATATTACATGATAGTGAACTGTAATAGATACGATAGATCCGAAAAAAAGTGGCCCCCACTGATAAGATTTTCAGCGCTTGTTTATTCAGTAAACTACAATCTTACGAAATCGTTAGTTGTGAATAAAACTATCTCAAAAAATGTCTTGGCAAGAATTAAAAAAAAATATACTTTGGCCAAATTTTTTTTTTATGTTAACTCTTCACGCATTATTTTTATATTACGCGATTATTTTTCCGTACTTAGAATGTAAAATTTTATTAGCATGGGGTAATTATTTAAAATTTATTTACAATACTAACTAGCAGGTGTTCGATAGTTCATTTTTTAATTAACTTACTTGTTACAATATTAAAAATTGTAATTGCACACCTGCTACTGTCAAAATTAGTTAATAATTAATAATTAATATTTAATATATTAATACTAATAATTGTAAATTTAAAGTATTAGTCACGTTAGTACTAGCAGAGTTTGGTGTAACCGCTGGAGTACATCGGCTCTGGTCGCACAGAGCTTACAAAGCCAAGCTACCTCTCCGGATCATCCTGGCTGCTCTGTATCATTCTGCTGCTCAGGTAAGTAAAGATAACTCTTCTATAAAAACTTGAATTAATTCATGTAATTTTATTATGAAAATATATTTTGCTTGTAGAATAGTATTGTAAGCTGGGTAAGGGATCACAGGGTCCATCACAAGTACGCAGACACCCCAGCAGATCCGCATGACAGCAGTCGCGGGCTCTGGTTCAGTCATGTCGGGTGGTTGGTGATGAAGGAGCAACCAGAAGTAAGTCAACGTCGAGCTGAAGTTAACATGAGTGATGTCTTGGCCGATCCAGTGGTCAGGTTTTTTGAGAAGTACCACGTTCCGCTGAAGATACTTTTAGCGTTCGTTATTCCAATCTTCATTCCGGTTTATATTTTTAATCAAAGCTTCAAATGGTCATTGATTTCTCAATTGCTGATTCGATATCCGATGAATTTAAATATCACTTGGACTATCAACAGCTTTGCTCATAAATTTGGGTATCGCAGCTATGACAAGTAATTATTGGTTTTATTCTGATTATTTTTTCTGTAATTTCTTTTTTGAGTTATTTAGTTATTTATTTATTTATTTATTTATTAATCAACTTACGCCTATCGGCAATATTCGTAAAAAAATATAATACATTAATTAGATTATTAGTAAAATATTTTTTTTTGCAGAAATATAAAATCAGCTGACAATTTTTGGACAAACTTTCTTACTGGAGGTGAAGGTTTGTAAATGACAAAATTAATGTTAATGATTAGAAAGTATTTTATTTATTTATTAGCAACCCTGTAGTAGTTTTTAAATATATAAGCTCATCCCGATGTTACACTCATCCAGAGCTTTCATTTGAGTACCCACATGCATTTTGATATATTTTTCATTTATACATATATATAAATATATAAAATATATGAAAAATTGATGTGGGTACTCAAATGAAAGGTCTCAATGAGTGTAACATCAGGATGAGCTTATATCTTTAAAAATGTCAATAGTTCACAAGATACAAGGTCATTTCTTAATTATGTTAAATTGCACTGTACTTTTTCAACTATTGACGTTTTTAAAGATATAAGCTCATCCCGATGTTACACTCATCAAAAGCTTTCATTTGAGTACCAACATGCATTTTTGATATATTATTCATACATACATATATATAATATCTATAAATATATCAAATATATGAAAAATTGATGTGGGTACTCAAATGAAAAGT
>CAJNRD030001124.1:24229195-24291562 GCA_905319865.3 Cotesia congregata
ATATATATATATATATATCAAAATGCATGTGGGTACTCAATTGAAAGCTCTCGATGAATGTAACATCGGGATGAGCTTATATCTTCAAAAAAGTCAATAGTTAAGAAAGTACAGTGCAATTTAACAAAAGTCATTATTTAATAAAGCAAAATTTTATTTATTTATATTTCACAAGTCACGGCAGTCACATAGTGACTGTAAGGTTGCTAGTATTAAATAATTGGAGTAATAATTAAATAATAATCAATTTTTATAGTTTTTATAATAAATAAAATTAACAAATTAATTACAGGTATACTCTGACTTGACGTATAAATTGACATTGGAGTTCCCACACAGTTATCCATACAGCGCACCTGTTGTACGTTTTATAACCCCTTGTTTCCATCCTAACGTCGATCATCTTGGAAATATATGTCTGGACATACTCAAAGACAAATGGTCTGCTCTCTACGATGTTCGCACTATTTTACTATCAATCCAATCACTTCTGGGAGGTATATAAAATAAAAATTATAACATTAAAAATAAATTTATTATAGTTTGAAAAATTTTATTTTAATAAAAATTTTTTTTTTTTCCAGAACCTAACAATGACAGCCCGTTAAATGTACAAGCAGCAGAGCTTTGGAGCGACCAAACAAAATTCAAAAAACATTTAATGGAGGAGTATCACAAAGAAGCTGAGCGCAGCTCACGGGATTCATGATAAGCAAATTTAAAAACATTCATTTTTAATCAATACCATCTTTCATAACTCATCATATAAGATATTAAATTGAATTAAATAAAAAATAAAAAATCACAAAAAAAAAAAAATGAATAAATAAGAGCTAACACTCTAATTTATTAAATTCTAAGATTCGTGGCTGGAAATGTATGTGGAGTTTATTTAAATAAATAGTAGTGTTAAATTGAAAGCCACTTGAGTCATAAATCAGATAAAATTATTAATTTAAAAAAATTAATAATATTAAATAACTTAAATATTAAATTAAGATTAAAATTAAATAATAAATTAAATCAAACTCTGATTATTGTAAAATGACAGATTAAATTATGACTTCTTTTTTTTTTTTTATTAGAAAAATTTTTGAAAGAACACCAATTATTTATTTCATTTTATACTAAGTATTGACAATGCCATACTCAATAGTTGACATTTATTAATAATTATTAGTATAAAACGTAATTACTTTCTACTTCAATACTATATCATTGTCATTTTACTCTGAAATAAATATTTTCAATGTATTAATTATGTTTTATTATATTTTTATCCTGTTAATTTAATAATTTTTTTTATTTTATTAAATTTAAGAAATTTTTTTTATAAAACAGGATAAATTATTAAAAAGTAATACTTAGAATATTTTTTGTATAAGAATTGACCTCACGCTTCAAGGCCTGCAACTTGATAACATTAAAAAAGATAAATCCCAGCAACATCTGAATTGAAAATAAATAAAAGTATAATCAATTTTGTTGAACAGCAAAATGTTGAATAAATTTAGCAGAATTTTAGCGTGTAAGTCACTGTTTAGTTTTTGTAGAATTAATGCAAGTGGAAAAAATATTGCAGCTGTTCGAAATTTATCGATCACGTCCACTAGACTCGAGGTACTTGTTTTGTATACTATACATTTATGCATGATATATTTCGTATTACGTAAGATGAAAGGTATGGAATTAAACACTTGCCAGTTAATTTTGTTTCTTTCATAGGAGTTTACGCTACTTAAATTTATTAATGAAATTAATATTGTTTTTTTTTTAGGAAAAAAAAATTAATGTTGATGGTATTGATATTAACTATCTGAAAACTGGAGCGGGAAGTCATCCCGTGCTCTTGTTACCCGGAGCTGTTGGTAATATAATTAAAATTTCAATTTTGAATGACACTGAAGTTGACAGATACTAGAAATTTTTTTATTATTTTTGCTGCAATGAAATTTATTATAAAAGATTCATCGTGTAAAAATTAAGAAAATTTTTAGAGGAAATTTTAAAAAGTATTTTTGATATAAAATTTTTCTTTATTAAACCTAATGATTTTTTGTTAAATTGCACTGTACTTTCTTAACTATTGACGTTTTTAAAGATATAAGCTCATCCCGACGGTACACTCGTCAAGAGCTTTCATTTGAGTACCCACATGCATTTTTATATATTTTTCATATATACATATGTATAATATATATAAATATATGAAAAATTGATGTGGGTACTCAAATGTAAAGGTCTCGATGAGATTTATGTCAGAATGAGCTTATATCTTTAAAAATGTCAATAGTTCACTAGATACAAGGTTATTTTTTAATTATGTTAAATTGCACTGTACTTTCTTAACGACTGACATTTTTAAAGATATAAGCTCATCCTGATATTACACTCATTAAGACCTTTCATTTGAGTACCCACATGCATTTTTGATATATTTTTCATATATACATATATATAAATATATAAAATATATGAAAAATTGATGTGGGTACTCAAATGAATGGTCTCGATGAGTGTAACATCAGGATGAGCTTATATCTTTAAAAATGTCAATAGTTTACAAGATACAAGGTCATTTTATAATTATAAATCTAGAGACAGAGAATTTTCGAATGCAGCCTAAATACTTATCATCATCATAAATTAATTATCAGTGAGAATGATATGAAATCTTGAAAAGACACAAATTCAAGTCAAGACCTTTGCAATAACACTAAATTTCACAAAAAAAACCGACTTTATAAAAATAATTTTTCAAATTCGCACTTACAATTTTTTTCATAAAATTTTAATTAAAAAAGTCAAAAAAATTTTAATAAATAAATTTTAACTTCAGTGTCTCCAAATCTTATTCAAACAAGAATAATTAATTTTATATAAATTCTAGGAACTATTTGGACAGATTACAAGCCACAAATTGAAGGTCTCAACAAGAGTGAGTTCACAATAGTAGCATGGGATCCTCCAGGTTACGGAAAGTCGCGACCACCGGAAAGAGAATTCCCAGCCGATTTCTTCGAGCGTGACGCTAAATACGCCTATAATTTAATGAAGATGTTGGGCTTCGCCGAGTTTTCTCTTGTTGGTTGGAGTGACGGCGGGATTACTTCCTTAATTCTCGCTGCGAACTATCCTCAGAGCGTACAAAAGATGGTCGTGCATGGATCCAATGCTTTTATACTGCCGCATGAGATGAAGATATACGAAAGTATTTCTTCTTTTTTTTTTTATTTTATTTTTTTTTTTTAAACAGACTAGAATAAAATAAATTATCGGTATTAATTTAATTTAATTTTAAAAGGTACTAAAAATATAGACACTTGGTCAGAGAGAATGCGCGCTCCTCTTATTGCTATCTATGGAGAAGAATACTTCAGAAAAACCTGGACTGCTTGGGTTGAAGCTATGGACAAAATTTATAAAAATAATAATGGAGATATTTGCAAGAATTCTGTTTCTAAAATAAAATGTCCTACTTTAATTGTTCATGGAAAAAAAGATGTCCTGGTTGATCAATCACATCCTGAGTACTTAAAAAATAATATTTCTAATTCAAGGTTTGTATTTTTTATTTATTTCATTATTTTATAATTAATATAAGTGATTTTATTTTTTAAAAATTTGTTTATTTTTTTTTAATTTATTAATTTTTTTTAATTATTAAATTTATTAATTGTTTAATTTATTAATATTTTTAAATTTTATTTATTTTTTAGAGTTGAAGTTTTTGAAAAAGGAGCTCACAATCTGCATTTAAGATACCCTGAAGAATTTAATAAATTAATAACTCAATTTTTATTACAATAAAAATAATTTTTTTTTTTATTGGAAAAAAAGTTTTTAATAAAAAAATCTGTCCTAATTATTTTTTCACAAATAAATATTTTGATTATTTTCAATTATGTACTCCATTTATGTTCCTGATACATATTTAGCGTAAAGATAAATACATTTAAAAATCAAATGAAACGATAAAAATTATCAGTGCTAAATATTTAATTAGCTAGAAATTCGATCATGTATTACACTAGCGGTATGTAGTTTTAAAAAAAATTTAAACACGCAATATGTTACTTAAAAAGTCACTGAATTTTTTCCTTAATAACTCCATTTTTTTCCATCAAATAAAATTCAGAAAAATTCATGTAGGTATTCGAAATTTATCACTTACAAGTGATATTGAGGTAATTATTTTTTTTAATAAATATAATAGTAATTGTAAATTATTTTTAATGATGAAAAATTTTTTTAGGAACGAAAAGTAAATGTTAAGGGTGTTGATATTAATTATATAAAAACTGGAGCTGGAAAACAAACTATTTTTTTATTAACAAGTACTTTGGGTAAATAATTTTATTTTATTTACTAATTTTAATAAATTTACTTTTAATGATTTTAATAAATTTTATTTTTAATAATTTTAATATATTAATTTATTATTTAATAATTAATTTATCACTTTTTTAATTTTCAGGAAGTATATGGACTGATTTTAAGCCTCAAATTGAAGGCTTGAATAAAGAAAAATTTACAATAATCGCTTGGGACCCGCCAGGCTATGGAAAATCTCGTCCACCAGACCGAGACTGTTCAGGAGACCATTTTGCTCGTGATGCTGATTATGCATACGAATTGATGAAAACTCTGGGTTTTTCCAAATATTCTCTTGTCGGGTGGAGCGGAGGTGGAATTACTTCAATAATTGCCGCCAGTAAATACCCTCAGTGTATTGAAAAGCTCGTTTTAGAAAGCACTGGATTTTATGTAACTGCTGATGAACTAGTAATTTATCAAAGTAAGTATTTTTAAGATTTTATAATAAAATTACTATGAAAAAAATTAATTTTTTAATTAATGTTTTAGGTATGAGAGACATTAAGAATTGGTCTGAAAAAATGAAGGGACCTTTGATAGCTATTTACGGGGAAGATTATGTGACCAAAGTTTGGGCATCTTGGTTAGACTCAATGGTTGATGCTTATGAAAATAAAAATGGGGATCTCTGTAGCGAACATATTTTTAAAGTAAAGTGTCCTACGTTGATCATACAGGGAAGAAAAGATGTTATTGTTTATCCAAAGCACGCTGTTGTAATGAATGAAATCATCCGTAATTCAAGGTATATCATTTTTTTAATTAATTTAATCATTATTGGTAATTTTAATTATTATTTATATTGTTTTAGACTCAAAATATTTGAAGATGGAGGACACAATGTGCATTTAAAATATCCTGATGAATTTAATAAATTAATTACAGATTTTTTTTTAGAAGAAAATTAATAAGTCTTGATCATAAAATTTTTTATAATTTTATAGTTATAAAATTATTATAAAAAAAATTTATTAAAAAAATTCTATATGTAAAAATTGAAAAAAAAAAAAAAAAAAAAAAAAAAAAATTATTTGTAGAAATTTTAAGAAGCATTTTTTATTGTAATTGACTTGTTAAAAAACTTTAATGAATTTTTATAATTTTTGGCAGTCAGAAAAAAATATTATACTTTTTAATTTTTACAAAGAAGAAATAATTTTTTTTTAATTGTTGACAATTTATTCTGTTTTAGATTGAAAATTTTAAAACAAAATACGTTTATAAAATTTTTCAATCAGTTTAATAAAATTTTTTATTAAAAAAAAATTAAAAAACAAAAATTAGTGCATTTATTAATTTGTAATAAAAAATTTAGTTATAAGTAAACTGTTTAAATTTTAATAAATTTTAACCAGACAAATTATAATACATCTAAACTACTTGTAAAGTCGTAAACGGTTGATTGCATTTGATAAATCTTATTAACGGAGCAGCAGGAGGGTAAAGTACTCAAATACGTCACACCCTTCCGTTTATTTTTCTCTGCATTGCAGTTCTTCTCTTCTAATTTTTATCTTTCAATTTCAAGTTTTATCTCTGACTAATTATAACTTACAATTAAAAATGATTAAACTAACATTTACTTTTTGGATGCTACTTATTATTATTTAAAAAAGTCTAGAATGATATGGTAGAGTGGATTCGCGTTCAGTGAGCCCGAGACAGGGTTGGGTGACCAGAAAAATCGATTCAATTGGCGATATCCTCCAATGCATCAACATCATTTACAATTATTATTTATATTTACCCAACATACAAATATTTAAAGTAGCAATTACTTTTTTTTTATATTGTCAATAAAGTCGAAGAAATAAAATGCGCTCTGATGCAGTAGAAAGTTGAATTTTGTGCTACTTGTAATGCTTGTGATCGCTCCTTTTATGTCAAGAGAGTTGAATTCAAAATTTATTTCCTTATACAAATATGTAAAACACATTTAATCATCCGTCAATATTTCTTCTTGATTATTAATTACAATTTTACAAGAAGAAATAATTAATTTATTTTTTTTAATTAGACATTTCAATTAATAGTAATATTTATTTAAAAATAAATATTATTAAATATCACGGTCATATTTTAAATACTGTATAATATATAAATCAATAAACTCAAGTGACATCAGTTAGTATGAACATAAAAATTATTTTTAATTAATTTTATTTATTTAAATTTTAATAAAATTTAAATCTGTATCATTTAAAAAATAAAAAAAAATTATTGATTTATTTATTTGTAATATATATGATACGATCAATGTGAAAGGAAGCTTCCTGAAAGCGTAGGTGACATGCGTGGAAATTTTCACCAAGGCGTATTTTTATTTTGTAATTAAAAATTTTAAAATACCGCAATTGCTTGATAAATTGAAGAATAAGCAATTGAAGAAAGGAAAATTAATCGATAAAAAATTTTGTGAGCATTTAAAAGTGTTTATATGGCTTGGCCAGAGCTACCAAATATGGTCAGCATGTTTCTCGCCTTGATTCATACTGATCTCCTCGACTCCCTCTCTCTTTGCTCAAAACTTTTATTTATTTTTTCTGCAGTATATGTCCAGCCTTTAAAACCGGCAGTGCAGGGTCCAGTTTAAAAATAAGAGTTTTAAAACCTCCAGCGAATTCCCACATGTTTTTATCGCCGTAACCTTTGACTCTGATTATTATTTAACGTAATAGTGTTGCTGAAAAATATATATTTTTATTTCAATTAACGTAACGGCATTTAGATGATAATTCATTATCAAGTGTTGGAAGAAAATTTTAAAAATTTCTTCCTACGCCTCGTAAAAATTAAATTTTTTTTCAACTTAACTAATGAATGAATTTTGCAGTAAGCAATTAATGAATTGACTAAAAAAAAAAAATTATTAATGAAGATGATAAGTTTTAAAATTAAAATAAGGAAGATAAATATTATGACTCATATATAGCACGTAGACATGTAGTAACACACCTTTATCCTCAATTTTTTTTTTCATTCATTCTCTTCCATTATATTTACTTCTATATTCTCCATACAATTCCAATCTGTAAGAATAAATAATAATAATAATAATAATGTATATTATTAAGAGAATAAGAAAAATTTTGTATCCAGGATAGTCATATGATAAAATGACCTTGTATCTTGAAAACTATTGACATTTTTAAAGATATAAGCTCATCCCGATGTTACACTGATCGAGACCTTTAATTTGAGTACCCACATCAATTTTTTATATATTTTATATATTATATATATGTATATATGAAAAATATATCAAAAATACATGTGGGTACTCAAATGAAAGCTCTTGATTATAAGGTCATCCCGGCATTACACTCATCGAGACTTTTCATTTGAATACCCACATCAATTTTTCATATATTTTATACATTATATATATGTATATATGAAAAATATATCAAAAATGCATGTGGGTACTCAAATGAAAGCTCTTGAAGAGTGTAACATCGGGATGAGCTTATATCTTTAAAAGCGTCAATATTTAAGAAAGTGCAGTGCAATTTAACAAAAGTCATTATTTAATAAATCAAATTTTTATTTATTTATAGTTCACAAGTCTCAGCAGTCACATAGTAACTGCAAGGTTGCTAGTAATAATAATAATAATAAAAAATTTGTTTTTTAAATCTACGTAAGAGTTTAAATAATATAAACAAAAAAGTAAAATTTTACATCACGACATCACCTTCATTCTCGGAGTATTTTCTTAACCGAGAAGACGATACCTTGTACGGTAACTTGGATTGTGACTGCGTTATTCCAGAGCGATATAAAGTAAAGACTCTGTACATAACGAGAAAGCGGGATTTAAAATTGACCTCGTTATATTCCTACATACATGCTGTTATATATAATATATAATATATTCAGTGCATTCATTAGTATCCATACTTTTGTACATATTAGACACCGAAGGCAATAACAATACTTAATATTAAGTAGATAAAAAATAAATAAATAAAGTATGATTGTCTATATCTTGTTAGACCTATAGACATAATCAATACCGGTGCCAACACATGTACAAACTTGATGGCTTACTAACACGAACACTTCATTGAACGCGCTTCAATATATATATATTTGTCAGAGTCCTAGAAAATCTCCTCAATGTCCTGCGCATACGCTTTAAAAAAAACCCATGACTCACACTTCTATTTTTACCTAAAATATTTAAAAATCGATATAAATATTCATACTGTTTTTATAAAATTTTATTTATTTACCAGAATATCAATTTTAATGATAAACCAAGAGTATTGTATTGAAATTACAATCCAAAAGTAAATGTGATGTCATTCGTAGCTGTTGGTAGCTTTATACGGAGCAATCAAGTGACCAAATGAAGGACAATGAACATGAGATGTATTAAATCGAGCATGTCATGTCTATTATTTATATTACTTATATATATTCGTATGTATTGCGCAAGACTCTCATTTTATTTAGATTTATCAAACCACAAGATGTTAAAGGAAAAAAATGAAAAATTAAGTTAATTAAATTAAATAAAAAGTATGTAATGAGAGCTCTATTTAAAGAGTAATACTTTTTTATAGAGTCCCGTTACAGCTGATGGTCGGATGTTCTACGTCATCACCGTGGATCATGGTCTTCAAACTCAAGTGATCATCGAGTTCTTACTACTCCAGTATCTGAGACTGTTGAGCTAAAACAACTGAAAAAATTTAAGAGATTAATATTATAGTCTTCACATGAAAATATAGCGACGTTTAATTTTCCTTTGGCTTTTACAGTGGAGTCAGCTTGGTCATGATCCATACAAGGTAACGTCTACCTAAGAGACTGTCGTCAGTCGAAATTCTTGTTGGGTTTACTGCTGAGTACCACGCCTTTATTATTATTATTATTTAATTTATTAAATTTTGTTATTTTATTATTTAATAATTTTATTAAACAATTTTATGTTGTAGGGGATGTTGTAGGAGTATTTAGTAGCATAACATTAAAAATTTTATATTTGCTATTAATTTGTATAATGTGTTATTCCGTCCAAGCAAAGGTGGCAGGTCGCGGGTTCGATCCCCAGCGGTTGTGTGCAAAAAAGGATTTTCCCATTCGACCCACTGATTAAGTAGCGGGGATAGACGGAGGGTATCCTTAACAACCCTTTTGACGACATTTCAGCCAACCAATTAGAGTCTGCCATGGGCTACTTTTTTAGGAACCATTCCGACAAAGTTGTATAGATTTAAAATATCTACACAATATAGAAAAATCTATTTTTTTCCTCGCTGGGAATCGAACCCGCGCTCGCTGCTCGAGTGGCATGAATGGAACAACGCATTGAACCATTCTGTCAACATCGAGGGTAGGCAAGGTCCCAGGTTATATTCAAGTTATCCAACAAGTGATTAACGAAAATGTTTTAAAATAATTTTTAACTAGTTGTAAAAAAAGAATTAAACAAATATTTTTTAAAGATTGTACTTAAAGTTTTTCAAGTTTTTTTTTACAAATGAAAACTTTCTTTTATTTTTTTGTAATAACTTTTTTAATAAAAATAAAATCCTAAAAATTTTTAGATATCGGCTAACGTAATTAGTAGATTTCATAGAAATCTAACTATTGCATTGGTCCTCATGACGGAACTTTTGAAAAATTTTGCTATATTTCGACTCAGCTCGTCAAGCGGATTCAGAAAATGCATATGGTTCAAAAGTTTATATATGTATGTATATATATATATTAGAGTGTGCAAAAAGGTAACTCCCGTGGAGGACCTTTTAGAATTGGAATTTTGAGTTCCGCTTTTAAAAGCAGCTCTGTTTAGGTCTTTCCTAAGATATTTTGGAGTGAGACGATAAATTTGATTTTCATAGAATTTTTTAACAGGAGGTTTAGTTGGACACTTCCGGCCAAAATTTGAATTTTCAGCGGTATCAATAAATTATAATGAAGAGCGTTGAATGTTAATGCAGATGATAATGAGGATTGATAAGTGCTGCAGAGCGTTGAGTGTATTATTGATGGTACTTACGACGAAAGACGTATCTGTATCACAAGTAAGAGGATTAAGTGTACTCGAGGAGTAGCACAATCAACGGTATAACTTTGACGAAGACTCGAGATTGAATGATCGAGGTTTTTATTCTTAAAGCGGGGTTACCGACCTACCGACCGAGCGACCCCACAACTTCGAGAGCTCAGACAGCACTGTTGATGTCGTCGGCACTGGTTGGCACGGCTCTGCCACCCCACGAGCGACGCTTCCCGACACCCACACCACCATTGGGGGGACCAATGTCCATGGGACAGCTAGCTTGTGTGCGCGGGAACTAGGAACCGACGCAGATGCCTGATTCGGGATCGAAAGAGACGGAGTACAGCTATATATTGTTCTATGTTGTTCCTGCTACTACGGTGCTGCTAGTGGGGATCATCTCAAATCTCGTTGCTACCAAGTCAGACCCAAAGGTCGATCGATATTTTTTTTTTGCTTATTTTGTTGTTCGCTTTATTTTTGCTAAAATATTTAATCGACATTGTTGTTGATATTTAGCTTTATGTTTATTTTTGTTAGATTGAAGAGTTTAGAATCGTGAAAATATTTGATCTTAGTGAAAGATAATTATAATATTTCAAGTGTCATTTAATATGATATAGTAAAGAATGTAGATTAGTATAGGTAGTATAAGAATTCAAAAAATTATTTTGAACATTGTGTAAATTTTAGTGATTTTTTTTTGTATTGACATAATTTATTTAAGGAGGTCCTTTCGCCGCCAATGTAAAATAAAAAATCTTAGATTATGAGTAAATTCAATTTTTTTCTAATAGTTAAGGTCTTTATTTATCTAATAGTGAGGTTTAGATTATACTTTACCGGACAAATTTTTGAGAAAATAAAATTTTTAAATGTTAGTATTTTTGTTCAGAGTCTTACGAGAAAGTCAGGCGTTTGCAGTATTTCTCGAATTATATTATCAGTCATGGATTAGATGAAGTAAAAAAAACCTAAAAATTAGATTTTCGAAATATTGAGGTTTCTTTTTTTGCAATAAAATATATATCAGTTACCGAGATATTTATTGAGAAATTAATTTTTAAAAATCACAAAAAATTCTCAAGTAACCTACATTAATATATGGAGTCAAAATATTTGGCAACGTTGCGTATCGCGGGAGCTTCAGACCATTCAATAAATTCAAACTAATTTATTTATTTACACTGACTGCAAAAACTTAAACGTGTTTAAGGTTATATTGTGCAAATGAAAATGTAAACAACCGAAGTACAGCGTTGCCAAATCACGGACAGATTACTTGCAGCTGTTTTGAAAGAGTCAAATTAATTTTTGTATTTAACTATTTTTTTTTTTTTTTTTTTCAAAATTTCAACGATTAATGCCTCATACTATTTATTATTTAATTTTAGGAATTTTTATGGGTTTTTTATTTTAATTTATCGTATATTGACTACTACAATTGTTTTGACTCAACTGGAGCGAAAGGATTTCTTTAATAATTGTATTTTCAGAAAACAAGCTACACGCAAAGAAAAGAAAGGGAGATATTTGAGAGAGAGAAAGAATAAACATAAACTCAGATTTCATGTAATTACTCTAACCTATTCGTCATTTGCGCTTCACATACTATCTAAAATTTATTTTTCTGCCCTCCGGCCGGAAAGTGGCAACTTTCTGGCCGCTGCGCTAAACAAAGTTGCCACATTCCGGCTACGTCGAGCAGAAAAATAGTATACACACCTTGGCCAATAAAAAGTAAAGCCTCAGACCACATGTTTGTCAACCTCGGCTTCGCCTCGGCCAACAATTACATGTGGTCTGAGACTTTTCTTATTTTACTGGCCTAGGTATGTAATATACTATATATTTTATTATTTAATTTCTCGAAGTATTCTACATTTTCTTTGATGTATATTTTCAATAATAAATAAATAAATAATAATTTAAAAATTTTAATTCTAGTTTCTTCTTTTATTTCCTCGAAAATTTTATTATACCAAACTACTAAACCCCTGTATGTGATAGTTTTTATTATTATTATTGTTGATTATTTACCATCTCTCTATACTTCTACGTGTAAAAGATGCAATTTTGAAAATTAATTACTTAAAAACGGTACGGCGAATTTTGGTGGTCAATTATTAATATATTTATCTTTCGATAAAAAAAAATTCCATGTTTCTTGAAACATGCTTTTGCGTGGAGGTACTATTTTAATAGTTCAACAAAGACTGACTGCTTACAAGTAGGCAGTAAAACAATAACCCCTATTGGTATTTATTAGTAACATATTAAATCGGATAACTATATAAATATATATATAAGTATGCATGTTTGCTACAGTGATTAAACTTTCAACAATTATTATTATTATGCTGTTATTTTTATTAGTTAATTATCTTGATAATTCTGTGACTGGGAATTTGATGATGATGATAATTAAATAAACTGAGACTGTAAGTTATTTAAGATTTGTTCAAGTACTGAGACTCTTCAAGTACTTTTACATTAGCCGTTTCATGTATTGTACGTTGTACGTAAGTTATCTATATCAAGATGTTTTTATACTGACATAATAAATATTATATGTTTCACTACAAATTATTTATTTAGCTGGCAATTTAAATGCCTTTTATAAACAAATAGACAACTTATTCTATCAATTGTTTCTCACAGACATTCAATTGATTTATTTATATTAACTGTTTGTCAATAATAAATATTTAAATTTTAAGTATTCATTTTTTTCTATTAAAAAAATAAAAATCGTAAATGTCTGCGAGTTTTACGATTAAAATTGATTAAATAATATTTGTGTAAGTCTTCTCAAAAAGGGTGTGTACGGTTGCGGTGACTCATGTACATTATTGACTTTCTTCCTTCGCCAAATTTGTTATTTTATTGCTGAGACAAACGTTCGTTTTCTTTCAGTAAAAAATCATTAAATAAAATTATATTGTTTGTAATTTAAAATAAATTATTTCTTCATGAAGAAATAAATTTTAAAATATGATAATTATTTAATATTTCTAAATAAAACTAATAAATTCTAAGTAGATAATTAATTACTTTATTTAAATTTTTTTCAACGGAAGTATTTACTGACTTGTAGAAAGATTATTTACTATTATTATTAGTTTTACTTATTACTATCAGCTTAAATTCAAGATTATAATCAACGACCAGTTATTACTTGTAACTATTATCTATTTAATTACTCGACACGGTATTTTTAGGTCGTTATTAATTAATTAATAAAATATTTAATTAAAATAAAAACTAGTGTAATATTTTTCATCCAAACATTAAGTTAATAAATATAACTGAAAAAAAAAATGACGTTTTGTATTCATCATCAAACTCCAGACAGTCTCTGTACGTAGGCGTCAATTTTGGAATGTAACTACATCGCTGATGAATTATAATTTATAAGTTGGAATTGTTATTTACAATAACAATATAAATTAAAAATACTTTACAGCTGATAAATAATTTATATTATTTATATTTTCTACTTAGAAAAAAATATCAAATTATTTTAACCAAAAAAAAAAAATAAACTAAAATTAACAGCTGTCAATTTACAATTTTAAAAATTTTTTAACTAAATTATTATAAAAAAATTAAAAAAAAAAAAACATTTACAAGTGCTAATTTTTATAATTTTTTTTTTAATAATGAATTTAATAAAAATTAAAAACTGTCAAATGTCAGCTGATTTCACTCAAAAAAAAAAAATTTACAATTTTTATAATTAAATTATTATAAAAAAAAATTACAAGTGCAAATTTTTTTTTAATAATGAATTTATAATAAAAATTAAAAATTGTCAAATGTCAGCTGATTTCACTCAAAAAAAAAATTTACAATTTTTCTAATTTTTATAACAATAAAATTATTATAAAAAAATTTTAATTAAAAAATAAGTGCTAATTTTTATAAATATTTTTTTAAAACAATAAATTTGTGATAAAAATTAAAAAATTGTTAGTCAGCTGATTTCACTATCATAAAAAAAACATCCAATATTTTACAATAACAATTACGTTACTCACGTATATTATTGATCGGATAAATGTGTCATGAAAAATAAAAAACAAAGTTTAGGTAATGTCTGGCAAAAAGTGTCTTTTTTTTTAGGTTAAGTTGGCAGTCCTGGATTATGCTGCAAATATTGGCACATGCGCTCAGAACTTTCTGCGCAAACGTTATGCGCAGTAGCTTAAAACTGAGTTCCAGCCAATGAGAAGCGATGACGACGATGACCCTCAATCCTCGCCCTACTCTTCTGGAGGTAGACAGACTTGAAAATCTGTAACGTTCACCGCGGCCATCGCATTCGTTCGTGTGCTTACACAGAGTTTGGTGAATATCGTTGAGAGCTAGCAAGGCTTCGTGGCTTTATTAATTATTTAATACAAGAGATTTTATAAAAATCATCCAAAATGAGGGAAATCGTGCACATTCAAGCTGGTCAATGTGGTAACCAAATTGGAGCCAAGGTAAATTTATTTATTTATTAATTAATTAATTTTAACTTTACTTTTTTTTTACCTTGTAATATTTCTTGTAAGTGTGCCGCGTAGCGGTCATCATAGCGGCGTCTGTTTTTTTTCATTCATTGTTTTGCTCAATTAAATTCGAGCACGTTTTTTTTTCACTAATTTTTAATTTCTTTTTTTTTTTTTTTTAATAAAAAATTAATCAATAATTTAGCTACTGTTATTTTGAGTCAAAAATTAATCTAAAAAATTTATTATTAATTAATTTATTAATTGTAAATATTGTTAAAAAAAAAAAAAAAGAAAAATAATTATTGATCTGTTATGGCGACAGAAATAAAAACCGGCCGGCATAAAACTTAACGGTTTTTCCTTTTGGGAGAGTGTTCTCGAAAGCGTCTGTCGTTTGCGCATGGCTGTTGATGTTAGCAACTATTTTTATTCATTACAAGTTATGAATAATGTCCGCAGTTGCTGTTAAAAAAATATAAATGATATAATTTTTAAAGAAAAAATATACAAGACAAAATTCATAATAATTGAATGAAGAAAATATTATTATTTTTATTTTAGCCAGGGTGTGGCATTGGATTTAGTATAGCGTCTGGCAGGATACCGACCGGTTGATGCGGCAAGAGAATTGAGCGGATGCGCGCGCATAACTCTCTTTCTTCCTGTCTACAAGCATATTACACATTTTATCCGTCTTTTTCTATTCCTCGGCTTCTCTATATAAATTCTATACACTTACATTAAAAATTTATGTATTTATGTGTATACCTGTCTCTATCTACTCCATTATATCTATATCCGTAATCATCACAAGAACAGACGTGTTTGAACTTAACTGGTGTGTTACCTCGAGGGTACTCGTGCAAAACATTCTGACGATCAATAATTTTCTACTTGTACAAAAAAAAATTTTTTTTCCTTCTCTTTTTATTTAAATTAAACTTAGAATATTGAAATTATTAATTAAAAATTTTTTCTATCTGTAATTAAATTACTGAAATAAATAATTATTTAAATTTATTAAAATTAGTGATTGAAAAATTTTTTTCTATCATTAATTAAATTATTTAAATATACCTAAATAACACAAAAAAACATTAAAATTAATGATTAAAAAATTCTTAATCAAAAATGAATTTTTAATTAAAATTCTTAAATTATCTAATCAATTTAAATTCAATTCTAAAAAATTTAAAAAAAAATCGTGTAATAAATTAAAAATTTTTTTGTTGTCAGTAATTATTAAAATATAAAAAAATAATGAAATTTATTAAAATTAGTAATTAAAAAATTTTTTTCTATTAATTAAATTATTTAAATATAAAAAAAAACATTAAAATTAGTAATTGAAATTTTTTTTTTGTCAATTAAATTATTTAAATATTAAAATTACTCAATAAATTTTTTTCTATAATTAATTAAATTATTAAAATAAAAATAATATAAAAAACTATAAAAATTGATAGTTGAAAAATTTTCTTAATCAAAAATTAATTTTTCATTAAAATTCTTGAATTTTTTGGTAAAAATTCATTCAAAAAAAATCGTGTAATAAATTATTTTACCATTCAGGGATATAAAATTTGAGATCAAGGATATCTAGTCTTTAAAATATTTATTTAACACTCAGTAGTCAATTCTCAATCCATTACATGATGGCTGATAGAGTAATGCAAGACGCGTCCAAATAAAGCAAAAGCAACTGAAAGTTGCTTTTTTTTCTTACTATTTAATATATATTTATACATCTAGGTATCCCGGGTATTGATCGTGAGTTGAACCTCCTAGCAACTCACTTGATATTTAATGTATTTTATTTTATTTCAACTTGCCTTAAAACCCGGTAATTATAGTAATTATTCAAAGAAGATAAGTTGATTGTTAGAATTATGTTGAAGACTAGTAAGGTGGAGCAGCTGTTGATATTCTTTCTCTTTTTTCCTCACTCTCTTCTAGGGTTATGATACTTGATGTAAGCCAGATGCTCATGTCCATTAGCAACCGTTACTTGTTACGATTCTCCGAAAGTTCAATTTAGAAAATATAATAAATAAATAGAATATTATTTTATTTCAAAAGAATTTTAATCCAAAAATTTTTCAACTAAAAATAACTGATAATAAGTAATTAAAAAGATAATTAATAAATATCGTCCTTATTAAATATCGTTCTACGTAAGGCGATAAAAATTAAAAGAATTTAATGTTCTAACAATCTAGCCTTTTTTGGTATCTAAGAGATTAATTATGTTATTGTGAAATCACATAAACTAAATTCCATTTATGATAATTTGAGATAAAATAATTATTAATGAATATGTTAATAAAAATAATATAAACAAATTGTTATTTGGAGTATCGTATGTAAGTAGTAACTTGGATCATTTCTATATATAGTAATGACATTGGTGAGTCATTTAGCTTCATAATACATAACATCGACCGTGTTGGTGGAAAGTGAGGGGGCAGAGCTGAGTAAGAGGCTGAAAGCTTTATTAAAATGTTCAAGAGAGAGAAAAGCTGGTTTTAGTTGATGTTCTTATATGGTAGTCAGTCCTTTTCATATGCAATAACTGCACAGAAAAAAAAAAATTACTTGAATCATTGCAAAATTATTTTTTAGAATTAACATTTAATTAGACAAAATTTATTTAGACCAAAAAAATTAATGAGGAAGATTGAAATAGTCTTGATCAAAAATTAAATTTTTTTTTAAATTAAAAACTAATTTTTTTTAAGAATTTATTTTGAAAAAAATTGAAATTTTTAATTTTTTGCTTAGCATTAACATTTAATTAGACAAAATTTATTTAGACCAAAAAAATTGATGAGGAAGATTGAAATAGTCTTGATAAAAAGTTAAATTTTTTTTTTAAATTAAAAACTTATTTTTTTTTAAGAATTTATTTTGAAAAAAATTAAAATTTCAAGTTTTTATTTAAAAAAAATAAAAATTGTCCTCTTAGTAATTTTTTTGTTAGTAAAAAAAATTAATTTGAGTCAAGAAAATAATTTTGAAGATTTTTTTGTTCTTAATTTGAGTAAAAAATTTTTTTTTAATTTTAATAAATTTTACTTAATTCAAGAATTTTTTGTCTTGATTTAAGTTATTTTTTTTTTGTGTGGGGACATTTTATCAACCCACGTACTTAATTAGATTCTACTCCATACATTTAAATAAAATAAAATATATAACATGCTTTTTGTATTGTTGGAATAAACCTCCATAATTCCGGGTGATTATACCGCGGTCTACCTATTTTATTACAATTACAATTATTAGTCGAAAGTATGATGAGGACAAGACATGAACAGGAGCTGGATAAAAAGAGTGGAGGTCTTTGAACGGCAGGGAATACCGCGTGGGTGGTCAGCCGTGTTCTTATACTAAAACTCTTCTCCTTTTTCTTCTTCAGCTTCAGCTTACATTGTTGCTCTGATAGATTACCTTGCGTTTTATTTCTTCTTGGTTGAGCGCTAGCTGAGACTCAAACTAGATTGACCGGGACTGCCGATTTCGTGTAGCAATAGTTGTACTTGTACTTACAAGAACGGTACTGGATAATGCGGTGTTAATTAGTCTCGATTGGCACTCAAGCGACTCGAGGTGCAACGGAGCCATCGAAATATTCTTCGCGGTGAATAATTTTAGATGAATTATTTTAATTTATTTTTTCTTGATTATTTATTACACGCGAATTGATTCGGTCGTCGAACCTAATGAAAGATTTTTGTAAATTTAAAATAACTCATAATTAATAGTTTACATTTTTTGATATTATGGCTAAAATATAAGTCGTGTAAAAAATTTTTTTTACAAAAGTTGTTTAAAATTTAATTTTACAAAAAAAAATGTCTGTTTTTTCCTTAGAATCAATATTTTCGGTGTAATTTAAAATTTAAGATTCATAATAAGTATCAAAAAACAAAATTAAAACTTTTTATGGATCTTAATTTTGGAATTACATAAAAAATATTAGGTTTTTTTAGAGAATAAAATTTTAAACGACTTTTACTTAAAAAATTTTTCATAGGGCCAATATTTACGCCGTAATAATTGAGTTTTTAATTTAAATAAAAATAATTATAATTGAAATTAATAATTCATAATTAATAGTTGAAAATTTTTTGATATTATGGCTAAAATATAAGCTGTATAAAAAATTTTTAAACAAAAGTTGTTTAAAATTTAATTTTACAAAAAAAAATGTCTTATGTTTTTTCTTTAAAATAAATAATTTTGGCGTCGTTTAAAAATTAAGATTTATAATAGGGATCAAAAAACAAAATTTAAACTTTTTATGAATCTTAATTTTGGAATTACATAAAAAAGATTGATTTTTTTGAAAAATCAAACAATTTTTTTACAAAATTAAATTGAGAACTTTTATTTTAAAATTTTTTTTATAGCCCCAATATTTACGCCGTAATAATTAATAAAGTTTAAAATTAAAATAAAAATAACAATAAAAATTAATTTTAATAATTTCTATTTCAGTTTTGGGAAATCATCAGCGACGAGCACGGAATCGACCCAACTGGAGCCTACCACGGAGACTCAGACTTGCAATTGGAGCGCATCAACGTCTACTACAATGAAGCATCCGGCGGCAAATACGTTCCCCGCGCCATCCTGGTCGACTTGGAACCAGGAACCATGGACTCAGTCCGTTCCGGGCCATTCGGTCAGATCTTCAGACCGGACAACTTCGTCTTCGGTCAATCCGGAGCGGGTAACAACTGGGCCAAGGGTCACTACACCGAGGGCGCTGAGCTGGTAGACTCAGTCCTTGACGTAGTCCGCAAAGAAGCCGAGAGCTGCGACTGTCTTCAAGGATTCCAGCTGACCCACTCTCTGGGAGGTGGTACTGGCTCAGGAATGGGAACCCTGCTGATCTCTAAGATCCGTGAGGAGTACCCGGACAGAATCATGAACACCTACTCAGTGGTGCCTTCCCCGAAGGTGTCCGACACCGTTGTCGAGCCCTACAACGCGACCTTGTCAGTCCACCAGCTGGTGGAGAACACCGACGAGACTTACTGTATCGACAACGAGGCTCTCTACGACATCTGCTTCCGCACATTGAAGCTCTCCACTCCAACCTACGGAGATCTGAACCACCTTGTCTCTCTGACGATGTCTGGAGTGACCACTTGTCTGAGGTTCCCCGGACAATTGAACGCTGACCTGCGGAAGCTGGCCGTCAACATGGTTCCGTTCCCGCGGCTCCACTTCTTCATGCCCGGCTTCGCGCCTCTTACATCTCGCGGTAGCCAGCAGTACAGAGCTCTCTCCGTTCCGGAGTTGACCCAGCAAATGTTCGACGCCAAGAACATGATGGCCGCCTGCGACCCCAGACACGGACGATACCTCACCGTCGCTGCTATCTTCCGAGGAAGAATGTCCATGAAGGAAGTCGACGAGCAGATGCTCAACATCCAGAACAAAAACAGCTCGTACTTCGTCGAGTGGATTCCAAACAACGTCAAGACTGCAGTCTGTGACATTCCACCACGTGGACTCAAGATGTCCGCGACATTCATTGGTAACTCCACCGCCATCCAGGAACTCTTCAAGCGCATCAGCGAACAGTTCACCGCTATGTTCAGAAGAAAGGCTTTCCTCCATTGGTACACCGGCGAGGGTATGGACGAGATGGAATTCACTGAAGCTGAGTCCAACATGAACGACTTGGTGTCTGAGTACCAACAGTACCAGGAGGCTACCGCTGACGAGGATGCTGAATTCGACGAGGAGCAGGAAGGCGAAGTTGACGAGAACTAATTTCCTCGCTCGTTTTACCTATCTAAATTCAACGCACGTGTTCTATCACGTACACGCTTCTTTATTATTATTACTATTATTATATAATTATTTTTCCTCCAATTTACTCTATTTTTCTTCTTTTTTGTACGGACAATGATTAATTTTTTTTTTTTTTCGACCAAGTAAACTTTATTTAAACAATATGACGCATTTATGTTTATAATTCCGTCTTTGTTGCTTACTTTATATATATATGTAATGAATAATAAATGAAAAAGAAAAAATTAATTTTCACAAGCTTGATGTAAAAGAAGTCGTGACTACGCAGTGTATTATGAGGTAGCGAAAGTTACCTGCGTCATCTTTTATTAAATTATTATCAAATAAAAAACAAATCTTTATTAATATTTATTTGTATTTATCCATTTCTTATTATTATTTTCCTCCTATTTATAATTCATTTTTAATTTTATCAATTCAATATTTTAATAGAGCTGCATAATCAATAATAAATTTTAATCAAATTATATTAAAATTTTTAATTAAAATTAATCATATTAATATTCAATTCAAAATATTTGTATATTTTTATTAAACCAATAATTTCATAGAACTTGTAGTAAATATTGATTGAATTAAAATTTATACTACATAAAAATAATTAACAATTTGCGATTAATAAAATTAATTTCATATTTTTTTTTTTTCTAATAAATGCAGCTGTTGGTAAAGCTGAAAATTTAATAAATTTATCTATAGTCGTTTGTTAATCAACAATCAATAAAATGTATGAAACTATGAGACTAGATTTGAAATTAATTCTATATTTTCTCTAATTTAATAATTTTTATTTTATTACAATTATTTATTTAGTACGAGAGTAAGTATTTGGATTTTAATATAAAATTTTTTAAATCCAAAAAAGCTAGTTGACAATCATTTATCTCTTCTTCTCATTGATTCTTGCTAAATTCGGTTAAATAAAACGTTGGTCAGAATTTTTTTTATAAATAATTGTTAATTTAATACTTAAAAAATAATTTAAAAATATTTTATCAGGAAAAAACTAATTTTTTTTTGCTAAAAAAATTAATTAATATTCTTCACTTATAATATTAAATTAAACCTTTTTTTAATACTGACAAATGAGATAATTAAATAAAAAAAATATATTAAAGTTATGAAGAGATTGAATTAATTAGAGGCCTAAACTCAAAAGTACTTCCTGTCAATCAGGTTCAGTTTTCGTCGGTTATTTTTAAATTTATTAACTTTAAAATGAAATTTTTCACTACTAATTAAATTATCATGTTAATTAAATTGCTAAAAATTAGACGTGAGATCAAATAAAAGTGGAGACTCAAAAACAAGTATTGTTTATTTATACAGTAAAGCCAAACGGAACTCTTGACAGATAAAGTTTGCGGCTTGAAAAAATGTTTTCTTCGTCATTAGATACTACGTGAATGTTTATGTGCAAAGATTAAGACAGCAGATACGCGTACAGACGGTAAAGATACATATACTTGTATAATCATAATAATTTGCTATTAAAACATTTCAATTTGGATTTCCGACTAAGAATGTACGGCATTTGTAGCAATGTCTAGTGTGGGCTTACTTCTTGGCATTTAAACTCAATTTCAGCTACTCTCTTATCTTTTTCTTCTACTTCTTCTTCTTCTTCTTCTTCACTGCTTTACTGTCTTTGCATTATATAGAACGAGTATGGATGGAATAAAAAACAGTTAAAGCTTCCAGATAAGTTGACTCATCCATAATATTTATAACATCCTTTCTTCTTTTCAAAACTAATAAAATTTTAATTATATTCTTCTTGTAAAATATTTTGGAAATTTTATTTTTCTTTATTCAAATTTTTTTATTCAAAATTTTTCATAAAAATTTTTTAGAAAAATCTTTTTTTTAAAACTAATAAAATTAATAAAATCTTTTTTTTTTTAAATTAATAAAATTTTAACTATACGTTTTTTGTAAAATATTTTGGCAATTTTATTTTTCTCAAATAAAATTTTTTTATTAAAAATTATTCAAAATTTTTGATAATAATTTTTCAGAAAAAAAAATTTTTTTTATTTAATAAAATTAAATTCCTTAAAAAAAAAATTGTAGGTATTTATATTTTTTTTTAAATTTCCTTACTTTTTAAAATGAATAAAATTTTAATTATATTATTGTAAAATATTTTGGGAATTTTATTTTTTTTTAATCAAATTTTTTTTATTCAAAATTTTTGATAATAATTTTTTAGAAAAAAATTGAATTTAATAACTTGTTTAAAATTTTGACAAGTAAATAAATAAAATTCAGGAAGAAAAAAAGAATAATGTATAAGCGACGCAATAATAAGAAATTAATAATATTTTTTTTTAATTTAAGAGTGATAAAATAAACCAAGTGTCACCCCCACTACGTCGGAGCTGCGTGTGATCGGCTTGAGTTGAGGGTTGAGACCGATCTAACTCGAGTCGAGTTAGTGCAGCAGACGTGGTTGGATCTTCCGAAGACATTCGTCTCTTGGAAAAAATTTTCAATATTTAAATAATAAAAATTATCATGAGAGAAATCGTTCACTTGCAAGCTGGTCAATGTGGCAATCAAATCGGAGCCAAGGTAAATTTTAAAATTATTAAAAATATTCTTAATTAATTATTTCATTAAATTATTAATTATTATAATATTTAATTATGTAATATTTTTGTGAAGGACTTAAAGTGATATTTAATTACACAAGTAACTTTAATACATGTGTAATTTACATGAGAGTTGATGAAATATAATATTACTTACACTCTTGTAGTACTTCATGAAATATAATACTAATTTTCACTCGCTATCATTATACCGGAAGTTCTCCGTATATTTGTCATAATTTTTTTAAACTTTGTTTTAACTAAAACTCGATGTAAATTAGTCACTGTCTTGTCTTTCTTGTCTTATTATCGATGAAATCATTTTACAAACATTCAATATCATATCTTTTCTTGTAACTTAATATTTAAATTAATTTTTACTTTAATTTTAACATAACAAAGACAAAAGATTAGTTTAAAGTAAATAAAAAAATTATCAAACATTTTTTGACGTTTTAAAATTCAATTAAAGTTATATTAGCGGTTTTTGATAGAGAGTAAGATCAACGATCTCTTCTATTCAAGTAATTAATTGGAATGAAACAATTTTATGAGTCAGTCTCGTCTTTTAATCTCTAACTTAAATTATTGCGAATTATTTTTATCAATCTTAAAGCGATAAATTACTATACGAAATCATTTTATCTTAATTAAAATTTTTATTACTGTCTTGATAAAAAAATAATAGTAATTATTTTACCCGTTAGAATTTTATTGATTTAAATAAAAAAACTTTATTATTTCTTCGCTGAAAATTTTTAAAAATATATGGACCGACAAAATGGCTGTTTAAATTGCTGAAGAAAATTTAACAGCTGTATAATAACTACTTCCTAGAATTTTTATTACAAAGAATGCAGTAGACACTTACAATTATAGTTAACCATTGAGTTTTTCAAGTACTTCGTTGAAGATGATGGCTCAGCTCAATCTTAAGTTGATCAAAAGTATCACTTATTATTCATACTTAATATTTAAAAAATTTTTACTTGACCATTTTTTAATTTTATTTAACAAAAAAATTTTTTCCAAAAAATTATTAAAAAAAAATTGCAATTTTAATTTATTAAAATTTCTAAATGTCCATTTTTTTTATGCAGTAATTTATTTATTAGAAAAATTATTATTATGATTAAATATCTGCTAAATTAATTTTCATATTTTAAGAGCATTTAATAACTTATAAAAAAATTAAAAATTGCTTATTAAATTGTTTAGAACAAAAAAATTAACTAAGAAGAAAATTTATAAAAATAAACAGACCTCATTAAATTATTTGCATGGCAAAGACACAATTACACGGTTGAAATAATAAAAATTCATGAACCGTGATAGAAATTTTATCCTCTATTTATTTATAAAATTATCTTGTTATTTAAAATAATTGTAGTTTATTATTAACGTTAGAATAAATATTTATTTAATAGCGAGGAAGTAAAAAATGACGATTACAAGGATTGAAAAAGATTAATTGTAGTTTAAGGGAGACGCTTGACAAAGTTCTAATAATAAACATTTCAAAAATAGTTAAATAAAAGAAAAAAATGACAGAAAAGAAGATGAAATGGAAGAGAGGGTGAAAATAGGGGAGATGACAGTCTCCTCCTCAACCCAGGAGGCCATAAGTCGCGTTAAATTAATTTTGTCGTCTTCTATTCCTGGACTTTTAAAATTTACCCACAAGTATTTAAAGCGCGTTTTCGTATTCGGAAATTTGAGATACATAATTCGGGATTTTATTTAAATTAACATCTTCAATTTATTGTAAATTAGACATACATTTATCAAGTGCTATAACAAAATCAAAATCCTTATCAAAATCAAGAAAATATCAATAGAAATGAAACGCACAAAATTACAAATGCCATAATAGAAATTGTTAAACAGTCATCTCAAAAATATAGATAAGACCAAAAGTTTCTAACAATTCAAATTTCTAACAAATTTGCAAATTTTTCTTCTAAAAACCTAGATAAATTAAGTGTTTTTAATTTATTAGGTAGTTTATTATAAAATTTTATTGCTACATAGCAAGCATTTTTGATGTTAATAGTCTTCTTAACTTTAGGTAGAATTAACTGTCTATTATGAGTATTATGATACTTATAAGTATCCTTTCAGAGTACAATATTTTACAATAATTGTAACTATAGCAACCTTGCAGTCACTATGTGACTGCCGTGACTTATGAACTATAAAAAATTAAAATTTTGCTTTATTAAATAATGACTTTTAATATTGACATTTCTAAAAATGTAAGCTCATCCCGATGTTACGGTACTCAAGAGCTTTCATTTGAGTACCCACATGCATTTTTGATATATTTATATATATATATATATATTCAATTCATATATATAACATTTATAAATATATGAAAAATTGATGTGGATACTCAAATGAAAGGCCTTGATGAGTGTAATAACGAGATGAGTTTATATCTTCAAAAATATTATTAATTGACAAAATAGCAAAGTCAGTTCTTAATTATGTTGAATTGCACTCTACTTTTTTAACTATTGACATTTATAAAGATATAAGCTCATCCCGATGTTACACTCATCAAGACCTTTCATTTGAGTACTCACATGCATTTTTGATATATTTTTCATATATACATATATATAAATATATAAAATATATGAAAAATTGATGTGGGTACTCAAATGAAAGGCCTCGATGAGTGTAACATCAGGATGAGCTTATATCTTTAAAAATGTCTATTGATCACAAGATACAAGGTCATTTCTTACTTGTGTTGAATTGCACTCTACTTTTTTAACTATTAACATTTTTAAAGATGTAAGCTTATCCCGATGTTACACTCATCAAGAGCTTTCATTTGAGTACCCACATGCATTTTTGATATATTTTTCATATATTCATATATATAATATTTATAAATATATGAAAAATTGACGTGGGTACTCAAATGAAAGGTCTTGATGAGTGTAACATCGGGATGAGCTTATATCTTTAAAAATGTCAATAGTTCACAAGCTACAATGTTATTTCTTAATTATGTATCTAGAGATAGAGCATTTTCGAATGCAGCCTAAATATATATCATAATAAATTGACTATTGGTGAGAATGATATGAAACCTTGAAAAGGTACATCTCCAGGTTAAGTCTTTTCCAACAATACCAAATTCAACCATAAAAACTCATTTTATCATATAAATCCACTGGCCACAAAATTTTGCTTATTCTCTTAATAATATAGATAATATAAAAGAGCACGAACAATAAAAGTATCTTTTATTTTTAAAGGTATCAACGACTCATTGCTTATTTTCATTTTACTGATTGATTTATTTTGAATTTCGACTCAAATTTCAGTCATGAAAAATTTTTTTCAAAGCCTGCTATGCGGTTGGATCCAATCATTTAATAAATTATTTTTAATTATTTCAGTTTTGGGAAGTAATTTCCGAAGAACATGGGATTGACCAAACAGGAATTTACCACGGTGACAGCGATCTTCAGCTAGAAAGAATTGCCGTTTATTACAATGAAGCTTCCGGTGAGCAATTAACCTATTAAATAATAAAATTAAATTAATCGACAATTAAATAATTTTACTTTTACGAACAACGTAATTTTTTACAAGAGTAAAAATTGTCTCGTTTAATTTATCGCAACCCCAGGATTTTATTTTCTGATTCCAAGAGTAGAGCAATCGTCTCGCGATCTAAAATAGCGCTAGCCAAAAGTCCAAGACGAGAAACACGAAAAAAAGGATTAAATGAAATGAAATAAAATAACCAAGGAATGACTCGTGTTCTTCACTAAGACCGAAATAAATCCTTTGTACATACTTGTAAGTTTATGCTAAAGTTGTCGCGAAATTCATACCATCATTATTTTTACTGTATTATAAATCATTTTATTTATTTATTTTGTTTCGAAAATCAAAACATCAATTTAATAATTAGTTAATTTTACTTGAAAAATTATTTTATGTGTACTTTATCTTTGCTTACCAAGACAAGTATGTCAAAGAGTTAATAGAATACATGAATAAAATATTTAGTATTATTGATAGAAACTAATTTGAAAACTTAACGGCATGCGGGATAACCCGTATATGCATTTCCGTTGGTTATTTTAGTCCTCGGCTTACGGGTTTTCGGTAATATGTCTTAATAATATATTCTTAACATGCAATACCGACATTCAATGCTTTTAACAATTAACGGCACTCTAGCAAAATAATTTTTTGCTTAGTATTAACATGTAGTTAGTTAATTACTAGTGAAAAAAATTTATTCAAATAAAGAAGATCAAAATAAACTTGATCAAAAGTTAAATTTTTTTTCTCAAGCAATAAACTTTTATTAATTACATATTATCTTCATAAATACTTTCTCAAAAATTAATAAAATATCATTTCCATTTAAAAACCAATTTCTCTTAAGAATTTATTTTGAAAAAAATGAAAATTTTAAACAACTTTATTTTTTAGCCGTTCTTTTAGTAACTTTTTTGTTGAAAGAAAATTTATTTGAATCAATTAAATAATTTTAAAGAACTTGATCTTTTTGATTTAAGTAAAACAATTCTTAAACTAAGAAATTTTTCTTGGTTTAAATAAATTTTCCTTGATTCAAGAATTTTTTGTTTAGATTCAAGACAAATAAACCTTTTTAAAATTATTTCCTTGGTTCAAGAATTTTTCTCTTCACGGAAAAAAGTATAAACTGTAATATTCACTCGGATTCCGGTTAATTTTTATAGTTTCAAACAGTAAAGCGGACATCGGGGTGGCAAAAATATAAATATTACAGAACTTAATGTAGAAAGTATAAAAGCCACAATTTATAATTTAATATCCAAAATAAGTGATTACACGGAGAGAAATTTATAGGAATCTTTCTAAAAATTATGGGAGTGGTTCCTATAATAAAATTATCATTATAGGCATTAATCCTATACTCATTATGGGAACCATACCCATAGTTTATTGGAAACGTTCCTATACAATAATGGAATAGCTTCAATATATTATGGGAATGGTTCCTATAATATTATGGGATTGGTACACATAATAATAGAAAAAGTTTATTTTCTTAATAATGAAACAATCACTTTAAAAATATAAAGTAATTATTATTTATTTTTTTGCTAATAAATTTTTTTTTTTGTAACTAAAAATTGATCTTTTACTAAAGTGAAAAAATTTCTTTTTCACAATTTTTATTCACGTGTGTACTTAATCTTGAATTATTTATTCCAGCTCAGAGTTATTATTGTGTTGAATAATATTGAAAAATATTGTAGCAATTTGAAAGTTTCTCTAATAAAAAGGATATTTTCTCACTATATAATTGTAAGAGCAAAATAGATATGGAAATTCATTGTTTATTTTTACAACTTCATTTTGTTTTTAAAGCAAATTATTTATTTACAATACATACGTTGAATCGCGAAAACATTTGAAAATTTGAGATTTCAAAACCATTGGAAATTTTATTTTATTTAAGAAATTTTTTTTTTAATTACGACTGTTATATATATTTATTACAGTTTTACTTTTTCCGTGTTTATTAAAATTAATTTTTTTTTTTATTTAAATTTGGGAAAAAAACAATTTTAAATAAAAATTCTCAAGTTTTCTGTATAAAATTATTAATTTCCAACTCAAATAAATTTCCTCAAAAATTTTAATTTCCTCATAAAAAAAATAAAATTTCTAAAAATTAATTTCTTGTCACAAAAATAGCTATACTGTTAAAAATAAATTAAAAAAATTAAAAAACTAAATTCTTCCAGTCGCAACCTCAACAAACGGAGGAAAATACGTCCCGCGAGCAATCCTGCTGGACTTGGAGCCAGGAACGATGGACGCAGTGCGTTCAGGAGCGTACGGGAAGTTGTTCCGCCCGGACAACTACGTCTTCGGGCAGTCCGGAGCGGGTAACAACTGGGCAAAGGGCCACTACACCGAAGGCGCTGAGCTGGTAGACTCAGTCTTGGACGTAGTCCGCAAAGAATGCGAGAACTGCGACTGTCTTCAAGGCTTCCAGCTGACCCACTCTCTGGGAGGTGGTACTGGCTCAGGAATGGGAACCCTGCTGATCTCTAAGATCCGTGAGGAGTACCCGGACAGAATCATGAACACCTACTCAGTGATGCCTTCCCCGAAGGTGTCCGACACCGTTGTCGAGCCCTACAACGCGACCTTGTCAGTCCACCAGCTGGTGGAGAACACCGACGAGACTTACTGTATCGACAACGAGGCTCTCTACGACATCTGCTTCCGCACATTGAAGGTCGCCAATCCATCCTACGGAGATCTGAACCACCTTGTCTCTCTGACGATGTCTGGAGTGACCACTTGTCTGAGGTTCCCCGGACAATTGAACGCTGACCTGCGGAAGCTGGCCGTCAACATGGTTCCGTTCCCGCGGCTCCACTTCTTCATGCCCGGCTTCGCGCCTCTTACATCTCGCTCGATGCAGCAGTACTCAGCTCTCTCCGTTCCGGAGCTGACCCAGCAAATGTTCGACGCCAAGAACATGATGGCCGCCTGCGACCCCAGACACGGACGATACCTCACCGTCGCTGCTGTCTTCCGAGGCAGAATGTCCATGAAGGAAGTCGACGAGCAGATGCTCAGCGTCCAGAATAAAAACAGCTCGTACTTCGTCGAGTGGATTCCAAACAATGTCAAGACTGCGGTCTGCGACATTCCTCCGAAGGGACTCAAGATGTCCTCGACCTTCATTGGTAACACCACCGCCATTCAGGAACTCTTCAAGCGAATCAGCGAACAGTTCAGCGCTATGTTCAGAAGAAAGGCTTTCCTTCATTGGTACACCGGCGAGGGCATGGACGAGATGGAATTCACTGAAGCTGAGTCTAATATGAACGATTTGGTGTCTGAGTATCAACAGTACCAGGAGGCTACCGCTGAAGAAGACTTTGAAGCTGAAGAGGCTGCTGATGATTTTGAAACTTGCGAGCAAGAGTAGTCCAGACTGATTATTTTAATTTTTATGCGAATAATCTTTCATTTTTTAATCTCATTAATTGGCTTATTTAATTTTTATCAATTTTTTTTTTTTTAGTTATTTTATACGAGTGTTTGTATATTGATGTTTGTTTTAGTTTAAAATTTATTTTATAATGTATTTTTAATCATTATATTAAATTTTTTTTGCTTTGATAAATTTCAACTATTGATTATATTTAAATTTAAGTTACTGAAGAACTTTATTGTACTTTGCTAAATAGAATATGCTTGAATTACAATTCTATTCTATTTGTCTTATTACAGTTTTATAAAAATAAAATAATATTTAAAGGATAATTTTTATAAGGAAAAAATATTTTTAACTTTTAATGAATTTTTTATGCGATAAAAAATGTGGGAAAAAAATTATTTATTGCCGTCAGATTGGTAAAAAATTCTTGGTGTTAAAAATTATTATAATTTGTGCTTGATAAATTACTTATTATTTACTATAAATACAGTATAAGCAATTAAAATAAAAAAAAAAGTCTTTTTGATTTTTTATTTAAATAATTTTGATAATTATAAATGAATTTTCACTGATTTTAGTTATGTTAAGTGTAGAGTGAAGAAATGAGAAAATAAACGAGTGTTGATCCTAATCCTTATCCTGATCCTTAGCTTTACCTTTCTGACGTTCTTGATACTTTGATATTAAATCCTGAATCACGTGTAAAGCCTCTTAAAAGTCCGTCTTTTCAATTCTATTGAAACTTTCTTCTTTAATATTTCTTCACAGTTTTTAAAAATAATTTTTGAAAGTAAAATCTAAAAATTAATTTATTTATTTTGAAATTTTGGCTCTTTTTAAATAATTTTTTATTATATAAGGTAAAAGACCCAGTTATTGACACTGGCCTAGTTGATTGACACTTACAATTTTATTCTAATTAAAAAAATACATTGTTCTCAAAAAACCAACTACTCTTAAAATTCATAATTCAAAAATTATATTTATTAATTTATTAAAGTCGATTTGTTTTATTTAATTAAAATAAAACTGCAAGGGTCAATAACTAGTTCAGTGTCAATCAATAACTGGGTCCTTTACCTTATTACAGCCTTATATATTTATACTTTACCAATAGTTTCTATTTATTAATTTATCAAATAAAAAGAAAAAAAAAAATTTTCCCTTTCTTTCATTTTTAACTTAATAAATAATAAAATTATTTAATAATTAAAAAATAATTTCAAACTATAATTCACCAGGAAAAAGATAATTTTTTTTTCTTCAAAAGTTAATAAATATCAATTCAATAGATAATTTATTAAAAATGAATAATTATTAAAGTTGATTAAATTATATAAATTGATATATTGCGCTGATCACTTTGAATGAAATTAATAATTCCATAATTACATAACAACGCATTACATTTAATGCAGTGAAGCTTATAAAAGAACTAAAATAGTTAGACTGGTATAAATATAGAGTATACAGATGATTTAATATAACAGAATTAGTGTATCAAGCAATCTTGAGTCGATTACCTTGGATTAGGTCACAGGACTCAGCTTCTCGTCGAATTGCTTCCAAGGCTCGATTTATTAATAGCGATCCTTCGGTATAGTAACCCGCCGCCCAATTGTTTGATGCTCCAGATTCACCGGTAATCACATTTTCCGGATTAAATAAACGGCTCACCGAGTTTAATTCCGTTAAATTTATGCTAATTGGATCTGGATCAATCAGTATTGCTCGTGGGACAAATTTATGACCTTAAATTATTATTTAATAATTATTAATCAATATAATTAATAAAATTAATAATATATAGCTTCTTTATTACCTTGAGGTTCGGTAAAAAATATATTGAGACGTTAATACGGAAATTTTGACACTAAATCATCGATCGTCTTCATTAATATCGTCTTTATTGGCAATTACTTCCCAAAATTATTATTTTATCAATTTAATCAATTTAATAATTATATTTTTTAATATGATTTACTTTTCCAAGCTGGACATTTATTATTTCCCTCATTGTTAATTTAAATAAAAACCAATCAAAAAAAAATTTTACTACTAAATAAAAAATTGTAATTTAAGCGGTCCAAAAAAGAACAATTTAAAAAAAAAAAATAAATAAAAATAGCAATCACTTCACATCGTAACATTTAAGTGATTGCTCCTTGAGCGAATTGATATCATCATAAATTAAAAAATATCTATGAAGGCCAAAAACAACGCAAGCGCTTAAATAGAAAAAATATAATATAATAATTATCTAATCATTAAATATTAACTTTAATTTTTTAAATAAATTCAAAATTGATAATCACAGCGGATCACAGCGGCGGTCTATCCCGTGTATGATTCATTCATAGTTTGCATTTTATTTATTTAATTTGTTGGGTGTATCGTCTGGTAGTGATACGCAATAGCGGGTTGTCCTCGTACGCGATGAGATAATACATAATTGTCAATTTTTGCCAAGGTCCATTATTTATTATTTAGTTACTTGCAGTAGATTAAATTTTGATACTCATATCGGTATCTTTATCATTAATGCCAAAATTTTTAAACTAATTATTTAATTTTTAGATCTCACATCGGAAATATTGGTCCTATAAAAAAGTTTTAGGAAATTTAATTTTCGACAAAAAATGTCTTATGATTTTTTTATGACTAATATTTTTAGCGTAATTTCAAAATTAAGACTCATAATAAATGATTCAAATTTTTGCTAAATATAAAAATTGTAATTTTTTAATTACGGCTTTTTTATTGGTCCTAAAAAAATTATAAGACACATTTTTTTATACAATTAAAAAATAACAAAAAAAAAAAAACATTATTTTTCATAAAATAATTCCCAATTTATTTAAAATAATTTTAAATAATATCTTCAAAAACTGTGAAGAAATATAAAAGAAGAAAATTTCACTCGACATATTAATTCAAACAATAAAAAATGAAAATGAATTTAGCAGATATTTTATAATTTTTTTAACAAATAAATTGTAAAAAAAAAATTGACAAGTAGAAACTTTAATAAATTAAAATTGCAATTTTTATAACTATTTTGTTTGTTAAAAAGAAAATTACAAAAAAACCAATATTTTCCATCAAATAATTCCCAATTTTTTAAAAATAATTTTAAATAATAATATCTTCAAAAACTGTGAAGAAATATAAAAGAAGAAAATTTCACTCGACATATTAATTCAAACAATAAAAAATGAAAATTAATTTAGCAGATATTTTATAATTTTTTTAACAAATAAATTACAAAAAAAAAAATTGACAAGTAGAAATTTAAATAAATTAAAATTGCAATTTTTAAAACTAATTTGTTTGTTAAAAAAATTACAAAAAAAACAATATTTTCCATCAAATAATTCCCAATTTATTTAAAATAATTTTAAATAATAATATCTACAAAAACTGTGAGAAATATAAAAGAAAATTTCAATTGCCATATAAGCAATAAAAAATGACAAAAAAACGAATATTTTCCATAAAATAATTCCCAATATATTTAAAATAATACAAAAAAAAATTTTTCTAAAAATTAAAAAATAAAACCAATCATTCAGCGACTTCATCTTCATCAAAATCATTATCATCATAAAGAGGAGCATCCTGATACTCTTGATACTCAGAAACGAGATCATTCATATTAGACTGAGCTTCGGTGAATTCCATTTCGTCCATTCCCTCGCTGGTGTACCAATAAACGAACGCCTTCCTCCTGTACATGGCATTAAACTGTTCCGAGAGCCGCTTGAACAGTTCCATGATAGAAGTCGAGTTCCCAATAAAAGTCGAGGACATTTTAAGTCCTTTCGGGGGAATATCACAGACCGCAGTTTTAACATTATTGGGAATCCATTCAACAAAATACGGGCTGTTTTTATTCTGGACATTATTCATCTGCTCCTCGACTTCTTTCATGGACATTTTCCCCCGGAAAATGGCAGCGACGGTCAGATACTTTCCGTGCCGCGGATTGCAAGCGGCCATAATGTTCTTTGCGTCGAACATCTGCTGGGTCAGCTCCGGAACGGAGTAATTTTTGTACGGCTGGCTTCCGCGGGCCGTCAGAGGCGCGAAGCCGGGCATGAAGAAATGGAGCCTGGGGAACGGAACCATATTAACGGCCAGCTTCCGCAGGTCTGCGTTAAGCTGCCCGGGAAATCTGAGACATGTAGTCACGCCCGACATCGTCACAGACACCAGGTGGTTCAAATCCGCGTAGCTCGGCGAGGCGAGCTTCAAAGTCCGGAAGCAAATGTCGTAGAGAGCCTCGTTGTCGATGCAGTAAGACTGGTCAGTGTTCTCGATTAACTGGTGGGTGGCCAGGGTCGCGTTGTAGGGCTCTACGACAGTGTCCGAGACTTTCGGAGACGGAACCACTGAAAAGGTCGCCATCATACGGTCCGGAAAGTTGTCCCGGATCTTTGAAATCAAAAGTGTTCCCAGACCGGAGCCGGTTCCGCCGCCTAAAGAGTGGGTCATCTGGAACCCTTGGAGGCAGTCACAAGCCTCGGCTTCTTTTCTTATCACGTCAAGAACCGCGTCTACTAATTCTCCGCCTTCGGTGTAGTGGCCCTTGGCCCAGTTGTTGCCCGCTCCAGACTGCCCAAAGACAAAATTGTCCGGCCGGAAGATCTGGCCGTAAGGCCCCGAACGCACCGAGTCCATTGTTCCTGGTTCCAAGTCGACTAAAATTGCTCGCGGAACATATTTTCCCCCGCTTGCTTGGTTGTAATACACGTTTATTCTTTCTAATTGCAGATCCAAGTCGCCTCGGTATTCACCCGTCGCATCTATTCCGTGCTCGTCGTTTATCACTTCCCAAAACTGGAAAATAAATTAATAAGATTCTTTTCTTTATAATTTTTGTTTATTTTACGTTAAAAAATTAGGTTACACGCTAAAATAAGTTAAAAAATTAATTTTTTTGATACCAATAAACAATTTATTGAGTAGCAATAAATCATTTGTTACATACTACTAAATATTTATTTGGTGGAACTAAATGGGCTTTAATAAATGATTTAGTACCTATTACTAAATATTTGGTAATGAAAGGGTTGTTACTAAATCATTTAGTATCTGTTACTAAATCTTATTAAATAGAACTAAATCCTTTTATCAGTGTAGGGATAACAAATAATATGTTGTGTTAACAAACACATAGATTATAATAAGTAATTCATATGTTCACTCCACAAAATTATTTTGTTATTGTAACCAAATCTTTCAATTTTTTTTTAAGAAATAGTTTTGTTGAAGTAACAAATCGATTTGTTAAAGCAACGGAATAGCTTGTTCAAGCAACAAATTTTATTGATAAGAAAACTATTTTGTTATTGCAACAAAAAAATTTATTATAATAACAAAGCGATTTTGTTAAGACAACAAAATTGACTTTAGAGCAGTAAAAACTCATTTGTTATTGCAACTTAGTTGATCTTGTTAAATAAACTAGTTGGTTTGTTATTGTAAGTAAATTCATTTGTTATCACAGCATATTTTTTTGTTATCCCTGTTTTTTGTTGTCCTAACAAATAATTTTTATGCGTGTGCCCAATTTCAAAGCACAGTAACTGACAATTTTAAGATTTTTTTAAATATTTCTTGTTAAAAAAAAATTTGCGCGTCTAATTGATAAAAAATTTGATTTATTATATGAATATAAATATTTTTAAGAAAAAATACTTGAAATTAAGGTCTAAAAGTTCCAAAAAATGCAGCAATACTACTGTGTTTTAAAATTGGGCAGCCAAAGTATATAATTTTGAAGAACTTAATCTTCTTGCTTTAAGTAGAAAAACTCTTGAACTAATAAATTTTTCTTGATTTGAGGAAATTTTACTTGATTCAAGACAATTACTCGCTTTAAAGTTATATTCTTGGTTCAAGGATTTTTCTCTTAAATCAAGTTAATTTTTTTTTTTTCAGTTTATTGCAGTGGTTCTTATGACGGAACTTTTCAAAATTTTTGATATATTTTGACTCAAACTAATTTATAAAATACATTATCGACGGTCTAATTAGCAATTGCTCTAACTCCTTATTTTTTAGAGGGTGATTTTTTAACATTTTGATGTAGCAATAGTCCAATTATAAATTATTTGAATAATCCAAACCAAAATATTATACCTCTATTAGATATTTAATGGTCTTTGAAACTGATTATAAATTATAAACTAATTGTTTTTTTCTCGTACAAATGAAAAATTCTCTAGAATGTCGATATGGTTAAAAAGTTGATAAATGTATGTATATATATATATATGGGATAGAACGCGGTATTTATTGATATAAATACAAAGGTCAAGTTAAAATATGAGCTTATTTGGCCATGTAGTTTTAAAATTACAGAATTTTGAAATTTGAAAAATCATAAAAATAAAACTTTTTTACAGTTTATTTGTCGATAAACTATTGAATGTAACACTGTATTAAATTTCTGTAAAATGTACCTGAAATCTCTTTAAATAAGCTTTAATTTTCATATTATGATGTATATTTCAAATAAAAATAAAAATTTGAAATCTTTTTATGAATTTTGCTGTTGCATTGGTTTTTTTTTTCTCAAAATTACTAAAATTTTAAAACTTTTAATTGATTAAATGCTTCTAAACTTATTATTTTTATTGAACTACAAAATTTACTTCCATTTCGGCTGCCAAATGGCCTTTTAATTTTTTTTTTATTTTATTGGAATTAAAAGAGAAATTTATATTAAATACAAACCTTAGCTCCGATTTGATTTCCACATTGTCCTACTTGTATGTGCACTATTTCACGCATTGTAAATTTTTATAATTATAAAATATTTATATAAAAAATGAAAATAAAACTTGAAATTTAAATAAAATTTACTTAAAAAAAATGTCACTAAAAATTTAAGTTACTTGAATATAAATGTCAAAAATATAAATAAAAAAAAAAAACAAATGATTAAAGTTTATCCTAGCAACAAATTTGCTCTTTTTTTTTTTTTATTAAATTACTTTATAATTAAAATTAAAAATAATAAAATAATGATAATAATAATAATAAAATGAAAAAAAAACGAAAATTTAGAAAGGAAGTACATTATAATGAATGGAAAAAATAAATACAATGCGTGCCTATACAGATATTATAATACAAACTTATTATAACAATTTAACACACAATCACCAGCATCATTTAATTGTTAATTATTATTATCGTTATTTATATTTATATTTATATTTATATTAATTAATATCAATATTATAAATTAATATCAACCACGAAACTTATCGCGACACTTCAACAACTATTTCAGCACGTTCTTCTTCGTCTTCTTCATCATCTTCTTCGTAACTATTTCTAAATTCATTAATTGTTTTATCGGTAGCATTTAAGTGCTCGAGTTCGTCTTTACTCGCGTCAGCTTCAGTTCATCGCATCGCTTCAAACCATCATGTACTTCCTTTTTTATGTTTTTTACTCGAAAAAATATTTTGTATCAAGTGCGCCCACGCGATATAATATGTGTTGATGTTTAAACTGTACGCTAATGTCAAACTCATTGTTTGTTTTATCGTGTCATAAATTACAAGTCATTTGATTTTATTTGATAAGATTGGTTACATAAATTGTTTTTGTGACGGAAAAGTTTTTATTACGTCAAAGATATTTTAGTTTTTAAAAATAATTATTTAAAAATTCTTTCATTAATGTTAGCTGCTACTTGATAATTTTTTTTATCTTTTTAAAGAACAAATTTGTTCCAAAAAATTATTTTTAAAAAATTGAATTTTTTTAAATTTCTAAATGTCAATTTTTTTTTGCCATAATTTATTTATCAAAAAAATTAATAAATATCTGATAAATTAATTTTAATAAAAATTTTGTCATTAAAGTTAATAGTCACTTTTTAAAAATTTTTTTTAATCAACAAATTTGTTCCAAAAATTATTTTTTAAAAATTTTTTTTTAATTTTAGTCAATTTTATTTTTTGACATAATTTATTTGTTTAAAAAAGTATTAAATATCTGCTAAATTAATTTTAATACTAAATTTAATTTTTTTATTAATTGAATTAAAACTAAAAAATAGTTCAAAAAATTGCACGGAGTTTTTCAAGTTTTTTGAAAATTGAAAATATTTTTTATTTTTTTTGTAATAATTTTTTCAATAGAAAAAAAAAGTATAAAAATTTTCAGATATCAGCTAACTTTATTTTCATATATAAGATTATTTATTAGAATTACTTAGAATAAAATGTACCTTGATCTACCTTAACAAAGAAATAATAACAATGTTCAAATACGGAAATAAAAATGTAAAATTACGCATCGGGCAATGTTCTCAATGATTTATGACATTAAACACATGCGATTAGCGGAGTTTACATTGAATTGAATTTATAATTTTATAAAACCTGGTAGTAGTGAGATCTCTCAAGGTTTCACTTGCAGTTGGTGATTGTACATGCTTGCGTGTACAATTGAATTTATCTCAAACATCCAATATCTTTATCGCGTATGTTTAAACCCCACAAAAATATTTTTAAATAATTAAACCCAACAAAAATAAGTGGAGTGATGGATAAAAATAAAAAGTGACTTTATTTACCAGTTATAATAATTATTTTGCCAGTGCGCTCCGATTAATTAACCAACTGGTGAATTTTTATTGATTATTTGTTATACGTTACGTAAACTGGGTCACTTTTAATCCACAGGAAAAATAAAAAAGTGCTTAAAAAAATATAAAACAATGGGGAAATTGTGGATTTTATTGTTAATTTTTTGTACGTCATCCTGGGCGATGAAGGATAATTTTTCAGCGGTAGATAAATTGCGATACGATTTATTGTTACTCCAAAATTTACCAATTCATTCACGATCTGGAAGGGATGACAAAAATGATGCTTACTTCAAAGTATTTGAAATTTATGACAAATTCAGTGAAAAAATAACTAATGAACATTTAAACACAGGCAAACGTCACTTGAACTCATTAAATTCATTGAGACTGTGGGCATTAGTACAAAAAGATATGAATATTATTGAAGGAATGTACAGCAATTATTTACAAAAATTACACGCTGTCACGCAGACTTTCGAGCCAATAAATATTGAGTATTGGAATAATTTTGCTGATGTAGTTTTTACGCATCCAAATGTATCGATTTCAGCAGCTCTGGAGCGCATTTCCGATGTTATTATCCAGCAAAATTTGTTTATTGACGCTTACAAGGTGTTTTGTTAATTAATTTATTAATTAGTGTCAATTTATATTATTGAATATATTAAATTTTTATTTTTTTGCTAAATTTAATAATTATTTTTATTTATTTATAAATAAATAATTTAATAAAAAATTCAATAAAAATAAATAAATAATTATGTGGGTTTTTTTTTTATTGTCTAGGAAGCTATAGCCCAGATATGTGATGAACAACAGTCTCCTCAGCAATTACTGTATAATTTGTATAATATTATTGCGATGACTGAAATCAGAGGGTTCATGATGATGCAATTCTCATACACAATACTTCGCTTGCATAAAAATGGTATTTACAAACAATTAATACAATTTTTTTTTATTGAAAACAGTAAGAAATTTTGTTGCGTAGTATATTTTTTATTTAAAAGACTTTTTAGAGTTATTTGTTCCGATAGTGTGAGATAATAATTATATTCTGTGAGTTATCACTGTCATTCATTATATAAAAGTTATTTTTTTTTTAGTAATCTTATCTGCTTATAGACAAATGATTAGAACAAAGCTTATTTTTAAAGTTAAATCGTCGAGCATTTGAATAATAAATTTTTCTATCTGTTTTCTTAATATTTTACTTACAAATATTATGCTTAAAATAAATATGTATTCAAAATAATATTTTTATAAAAAGAAAAATTTAGTTTTAAAAATTTTTTCAAATAAAAGTTTAAAAATTTAATTCTATAAAAAAAAATCTTTCTTATAATTTTTCAAAAAAATCAATTCAAATTTAATTTTATGATTATTATGAATCTTAATTTTGGAATTACAGCAAAAGTATTGATTTTTTTTTAAATTCATAAGAAACATTTTTTTTTATAGAATTAAATTTTGAACATATTTTATTTTGAAAAATTTTCTATAGGACCAATACTTTTCCATAATATCAAAAATTTGAATTATTATTTTATAAACTGTATAATATTTTTAAATATATCTTGTAGGTACTTTTCACGATGAGAGACTAAAAACTCTTGATGATTATAAAACAAGAGTATCTGAGACATTAAGAGCAGTGCGAACAGCAATGGCCTTTGCACCACGCGATCTTTGGAGATGTGATCCAGACAAGCATGTAGAAGGTATTATTAAAAGTTGTTTTGGTCATCAGAGATAATAAGTAATAATAAATAACAATGTATTATAATTATTTTTTTTATTTATTTTAATTAGACGTAACTTACACTGAGTTGAAACAATTATTCCAAGGCTACATAGTAAATGAAGTTGATCTAAATCCATCGAAGAGTTGTCGCGAGAACTGTGCTTACTACAGCTACTCAAACGTCCAAGGATGTTTCGACAATTTGTTCTGCGCTAAACAGCGTAAATGCAATGGAAAAGTCTTGAACTGTCAGTACTTTGACTCAGATATGTGGATTTGTCCATCGGTGAGAAATAATTTAGGATTGGTAGTATCCTAAAAAATTAAAAAAATTTTACAATATTTTGCTCTGGTTCTTTAAACAGGATATTAACAGCAATCGACGGTACGAGTACGTAGAGTACGAAGACGGCCGAGTGTTTGGCAAAAAAGGAAGTTGTAAAAAGCCAATTACTAAAGTTGACAGTTGGTGGCGATGGATATTCTGGCATTGCAGCTACTGTATGTGTTACTGTGATGATCATAACTCCAGCTCCGATCGTTACTTCAATTTACGAGACGTTACTTCTGATGTTGCTAACAACAAGTAATTTATTTTTTTTTTTTATTAAAGTTATCCATCTTATTGAGAGAATAAAAAAAATTTCTAGATACATAATTAAGAAACGACCTTTTAACTTGTGAAATATTGACATTTTTAAAGATATAAGCTCATCCCGATGTTACACTCATCGAGACCTTTCATTTGAGTACCCACATCAATTTTCATATATTTTATATAGTTATATATATGAATATATGAAAAATATATTAAAATGCATGTGGGTACTCAAATGAAAGCTCTTGATGAATGTAACATCGGAATGAGCTTATATCTTTAAAAATGTCAATAATTAAGAACTGACTTTGCTATCTTGTCAAATATTGACATTTTTAAAGATATAAGCTGACCCCGATGTTACACTCATCGAGGCCTTTCATTTGAGTACCCACATTAATTTTTCATATATTTATATATATTATATATTGAGCTTATATCTTTAAAAACGTCAACATTTAAGAAAGTACAGTGCAATTTAACAAAAGTCATTATTTAATAAACCAAAATTTCGTTTATTTATAGTCCACAACTCACGGCAGTCACATAGTGACCCAAAGGTTGCTAGTTTAAATTTTTGTATGAGTAATTGTTTTTATTTTTCAACAGAGTTATCACGGGATTTAAATTTATAAAAGTTAATCAAATAATCCATGTACAAATTCAAGAGGGTAAATTAACAGAGCGAGGTAGAATTGAAGAAAACAGCGCTTCTTGGAAGCCAGTTGATAATTACACGATCCGCGATCGTGGTGTCAACAATGGCGAAGATTATCACACTTTGTCATGGGAAAAACGTGCTATTGATTTGGATGATCTCACCGCACCTGATGAACATATTTTAACTGGTGAGTCACATTGAAAAAAATCTACATTTGTTCAGTGAAAATTATCACTTTTTTTTTCAACTTCCCGCTAAGAAAAATTGAAAAAAATTTTTTTTTTAATTACAGGTGTAAGATTTAGAATGGTAGGGTCTCATTTGAATTTCGAAGTACGCATCACTCCGTTCAACTATTCGTCTGGTTTGTTAATCAGGCCTTTCGAAAAGAGCCAGTGGACTGGCAACCTTAATACTGAAGTGTCTAATGGCAACAGTGAACAGAAAAGGTAATTTTTTTTTTCAATTATTTATAAAAATAATTATTTATTTATTATTTATTAATGAATTTTTAATGATCGCTAATTATTATGCCAATGTAGAAGAGAGCTCGTAATATCAAATCCAGATGTCCCGATCAGAATCCGCCAGCCATCGTCGCCCGATTCACTCTCCAACCAATTTTTGAACTTCGGGCCCACTGACTTGGACAAAGATGCTGCACAATCAACGATACCATTTTTAGACACACAGCCTGTGATAACAAATCCACCGTTTCCGCTCGCCGGAGCCGGTATTTATCACAAAGGACGCAGTGGTTCTGGTGGTTATATCGCTCTCAAAGCTATTACTTATGATTTTAAGGATCATCTACGCGCTGATGTTCCTTCTATACCAGCTATATTGGAACTGAACCAAATTCCAGCACAATAATTATTAATGATACTAAAATTAAGAGACAAATAATTTTTTTTAACAAATAATTTATTAAAAAATTCCATCTTTAAAAGCTCTAAAAAATTATTAATGCAATTTTTAAAAAATAATTTTTTAGACCTAGTTTATTTTTAAATAAAAATTAAAAAATGTTTAAATGTCTCTGCTAATTAATGTCATTAATTATTACCATGAATTTATTATTTTATTTATCATTATTTTTTTGTATTTCAATTCGATAAGTTTTAATTAAGAACAAAGATTTATTTGCCAAAAGAAACAAATTCCAGTGATAATAGTTAAGAGTAACTTTAATATTATCAAGTATGAATAATTTTTTTCCGAATTATGTTTAAATTTTAAATTGATAAGCATTCTGTTTATCTGAGATTTTTTCCATGACTAATGTAAACAATTTTTTTTATCTTCATGTTATTGTTTAATGAGTTACGATAGTCATTCTGTGTAAGATTATTATAGCACGATGATAATTGATAATTGGCAATCATTGTGCTTAGGATGATGAATATATGTTCAATATATTATAATTATTTTTTACTTATACTTAGTCAATTTTCATTGTTATTAATAACAACATAATTGATTAATGTAATTATTAATAAACGATAGAAAAATTATTTTTGTTTCAGTAACGCGAGATTTTTTATTATGTTAACGCATGATTCAACACGTGGATTGTTTAAGAGTGTCTAATTTTATTATTATACAATTTATGGAACAGTTTGACAGACATTAGAAATTTTTTTATCATTTTATAATTAAATTATTATAAAAAAAATTTTATTGAAAAATTCCACATGTGAAAATTTAAAAATAATAAAAATTTATAAAAAAAAAAAAAAAATAAAAAAAAAATAAAATTTATAAAAAATTTAATTGAAAAATTCCACATGTGAAAATTAAAAAAAAAAATTTTTAGACGCATTTTTTTAATTGTAATTAATTTGCTGAAAAATTTTTAAAACTTTCAAGTGTTTTAGGAAATTTATTGTTCACATTTTTTTATTTTTCAAGTGTACAAAGTGGAAATTCAACAATACTTTTACAAACTAGGTAACAAATTTTTTATAACTAGTATGCAAGGCTATAAAAAAGAAAATGGATATGTTTAGATGATTCAACATTTAATTGTGATTTGTTTTATATCTAAAATATTAATTGAATGTTGAATTTTTTTGTTTAACTAATTGAAGGAATAGAAATAGAATTGAAAAGAAATAAAAATTAAAAGTAAGCTCAAAGTTGTTTAAACTTTGATACGATCAGCGAGAGAGCAGCTGAGTCCAGTGTTGTCAGGCTCAATGTTAACTTCCTTGACGATTCCGTCCTCAACCACCAGAGAGTAACGCTTGCTACGAGTACCACCCAACACTGCGAGGTCCATAGCTACATCAAGAGCTTTTGTGAACTCAGCGTTGGTGTCTGCTAGCATTCTCACCTATTTAATTACAAATTCATAAATTATTTTATTATTTACATAAATATTCAAATGAAAAATTACAGTAAAGATAATTAATTTTACCTTGCCTGTAGCACCTTGGTCTTTTCCCCAAGCTGACATAACAAACGGATCGTTGACGCTAACACAAGCTATCTCATTTATGCCCTTTGATTTTAATTCGTCAGCTTTTGTTACGTATCCAGGTAAATGTGTCTGAAATTGTTGAAAGAATTATTATTAATATTGATTGAAAATAATTGTTATGTAAAGAATTACTTGTGTCTACATTGAAACTTTACGTAAGTAATAGTTATAAATAAATAAATTAACATTTATATTGATTATGCCATAACTTTAAAGACTATTATAAATATAAATACACTTTTAATTTGTTCTATTGTTAAATCCTTGCGTAAGCATATTTTATTAGAAAACTTTTTTACTTAATATTTTTTTTTTTTTTTTAATTACTCCAGAAAATAAAAATAAAGTCATACATATGTTATAATAATTATTATTTAAAAAAATTCCTCATATTTTCTAATCAGCTGTTTTTATCTACTCATAAAATAAAATTATCTGCAGCATGAAATGCAAAAAAAAAAATTACCAAACTCCTTAATAATTAAAAAAAAATTAATGACATCTAAATTAGCCGTTTTTTAAAAATTTTTTTAACCAACAAATTTGTTAATAATTACCTTTAAAAAAATTGCAATTTCAATTTTTTTTTGCCATAATTTATTTGGTAAAAAATTTCTTAAGATTAACAAATATCTGCTAAATTAATTTTCGTAAAAAATTATAAAAGTTAAATATATATAACAACCTTTGAACATCCAGGAGTAAAGGCACCAGGAACGCCAAAAATAATAATTTTTTTTCCAGAAGCAAGCTCAGCTGAATTTACTTTGTTGCTGGGTGCATCTTCATACAAGTCAACTGAAGGCAGCTTGTCACCAACCTATTAAATACAAACATCATATATTATATTATTAATAAAAATAATAATAATAATTAAAATAAATAAAACTTACGGAGATAACCATGGCTCTAGGAGAAACGTGAAAACCTCGTTTAACACAAGACAACGACGAACGTCCTACAACGGCAATGGCGCGACTGATGTATTGAGTCATCTGTTTTACGTTATTGTATATTTATATACAAGTGCACTTTTAATCGATCGTATTTTTTTTTTTCAACTCTTTAGTTTTCAAGAAATTATAGAAATTGTCTGAGCATGACAACCTCGAGCCGGCTTTTAATGACTTGCTTTACGCAATATCACTTGATTGTTACATAAATAGACAATCGACTTATTTTTAATTACTGATTAATCAATTCGATTTGTCTTTTGTTTATTTTTTTACTGGAATTTTTATAATTACAGGAATTTTAAACGGTTAAATTATTTATTTCGTTAACTAAATGCTAATTATTATGTCTCGTAAAAAGTGTAGAGCAAAGAGTATAAGAGTCTTATACTCTTTGGTGTAGAGTACAATTGAAGCTAGATGTTGTTTAAAATGTTAGATAAAAAACTAGAAGTTACCGGTAAGACAAGGTGGGATTGTTTTTTATCTCGCAAGCGACAACAGCGCCCTCTTTTCTTCTAATAAATTATTACACTTTCAAATTGCGCGCGCTAGAAATATTTCGCGCGAAATTTTTAAACGACCAATCAGCACCAAGGTGCCCCCACTTTTCAGATTTCGAATTTCTGCGCGCATTGTTACTGCGCATTAACGGCCATTACAAGTTCCGGATGACACGAAAATGTTTAGCTCCGTGTTTTTTTGTGTATTTATTGTTTTTTTTGGAGTTGTTTCACAGTAATTAATGAGTTTTTAGGTCTCCTCGCGTTAAATTCATGCTGGGAATAATAATTTATAAAAAACATTGACGTTTTATATACGTAAACAGTTATTAAAGTCAGTCGCGAGTGTCTTGAGTGAAAATCAAAGTTTTGTGTTCGTTTTTTCTTATTGTTTTAGTGTGGGAGTGTTTTTATTTTTATTTATTGTGACATAAAAAAATTTAATTATAAAAAAATAAAAAAAAAAGATTTTTCTTTGTGTCAAGGTCATCGAAAATACAGCTTACTACGCAATTAATTTCATGATCCAAATTACTTACTAAATGATAAAAGAATAATTAGTAAGTAGTCAATTTATTGTCTTCTAATCATATTTTTTTTCACTTTTTACTACTTATTTTTTTTTATTACAGGAATTTCCAGAGAGAGAAAAAAAGATAGAGGCATACAATGGTGAGTGATATTTTTAAAATGTATAATTTTATTATTAAATCTAATTTAATTGATAATTTTTTGTAGAATAATTATAAAAAATTTTTTTAGATTGTTTTTTAATTATTTGTTGAAACAAATAATTAAAAGTCTGCTACTTTTAATTTAATTTTATTATTTTTAAAAAACAGTAAAATGTTTTTTTGAATTTGAGGTTAGTAAGATAGAGCTCAACTTAACCTTTGAGCTTTCTCATCAGCTCAACAGATGTCGTTATTTGTCTCACAAAAATTTCAGTACACTTGAAATTTAAAAAAATTTTATAAATCAATTTTTTTATTTTAAAAAAAATAATTCTTTTTTTTTTTTAAAATAAATTCTACTTTTTAAAATTTATAAACTTTTTTTACTTTTTAGAATTTTTATATTTATAAATAAATAAATAACTACATAAAATAAACAACGTTGACAACGGAAACGTTGAAAGCTGCGGTCCACAATAATTTTTGATAATTATTATTAATAAATAACGAAATGTGTCAGACAATCGAGTATCATACAATCGTCAGTCATAATATTTCCAGCGACCCTTTACTCTTTCGAGAGTCATATAAAATGCACATATTTTCTTTTTCTTATTCTTTTTTTTCAGCAGCTCATTCATCTTTCAATCCAAAACCTCAACCCTTCTCCTTAAGTCTCGCTTAATTATTAGTAACTCTCAACGATCAAGTCGTCCGCGTTGTCTTAATATATACTATATACATATAATATATCTATATATTTATATAATAATAACAACAATATATTATAATTAATTTAAACGGAATTGCAATAACACAGTTGTGTAATTGCAATCTGTACATTTTATTTTTTATTATTATTTTTCTTCTCTATTATTTAAAATTGTTATTTTTTAAAAACAAAAAATAAAATAAAATACATTATCAGTTATTTACAAACGAAATATCGATTACTTTAATTAGTTTTCTCAGAATTTTTGTAGCAGTTTGACAATTTACAAAAAATATTTATCGTATAACGCCTAAGCTACGTTATTTTTTTTTATTTCTTCTTACATTATGCTTTGCTTCTTATTAATTGCTTATTTATTTTTTCTTTCTTTTTTTTCTGCTCGCCTAACTTACGCCTCAATTTATAGCTGCTAATCAATATTTGTTTTTAATTAACCAACTGTTTGTATAAAATTCCTGCCATTTTCTTCATCGGAAATCTTGCTGTACTTGCTGTACTTGCTAAAATAGCCTGAAAATTCCTAAAAAAAAGAATCTTATCACGCGGAATATAACTATTTGAAGGAGAAGGACATTAAAGGAACACCAGCTCCTAGGACAGCTGACGAATACTCCCGACCTCCGTCGTCGGTACGGAACAAGAGCTTGCAATGGCCGCCTATTTAAAGTCTTGAAGACGCAACCTATCCTCTACAGCAAGTCCCATTTCGATCGACCCGAATCCAGTTTTAGACCGACGTCCGAGACACATTGTCCAAAACAGACAAGCGGAGCTTAACGAAAACGCCTGTCGGCGAAGCGAAAGCGTAAACCGGAGAAGAGAAACTAACAGACGCGAAGAATTCAGCCATTGTAACTGGGGAAAAGAACCAATGGAGAACAAGCCAGTTTGCAGTGCGCCATTTTATCGCAAGACAACGACCACCGAATGCTCGGAAGTCCGACAATCTCGAAGCTCGAGCTTAAACCGTCCAGGATCTGCAGAAGGTGTCAGAAGATCCTTGACGCCTACCAGAATTAGCCAACCTGTTCCACAGCCCTGGTCTGGACTGGTTCCACTGAATCGAGCTCTTATCGACATGTTCAGGCCCCAGTGCCACCAGTGCCACCCAGAACCGCCAATTTGTCGCAAAGTTTGCACTTGCGAAATTATCTGTGAACGAATAACTGGTCCAGGAGGGCCGGAACATCAGCAAGATCATGTTTATCGAGAAGTTAAGTGCGAACTGTGCAATCCACCGCCTTGGATGCAAGTAACTGATTACGACCAGGAGCAGGAGATTGAAAACCCTGCGAGATTCTCGAACAACAAACCGATTCAGAGGTTGTAGAGATCTGTCAAAAGTCGTCCCTCCAGATGTGGCAGTGTGTCCCAAGGGTGTGGAAAATCAACACAATATGCACACTGAGATCATGGAGAAGGATGAAGGCAATATTCATATCAAGAAGACTACTATTTATGAAAAGACATTGAAAATTGTCTCTCTAAGCGAGTCACCAGCGAATGACAATGAAGTTGAAAATTAGTCTGGCAGAAGACAACACGTTGAGTCGGCAGATAAAATTTCGTCGTTTATTGAGACCAAGAAGATGATTGAAGAAGCCAAGCAAGAAGAACTTAAGCATCGCGAGGCGTATGAAGAAGAGTGCAGACGTGAGAAAGAAAAGATGAGAAGAGTGCAAGAGGAAGGAGAACGCCGAGAAGCTAATCGGTTGAAAATTTTGCAATCTGAGAAGGAGGAAAAAATGCGACACATTAAGAAACAGAAGCGAGAAACTGAAATGCGCATTCGCCAGGAAGAAGATGAAAGATTTGGAAAGCATGTTAGCTTCTCACAAAATCAGAGCTGTGATTATCAGAACCAGAACAGCAGTCGAATTATGTCCGCCGAGTAGCATTATCGCGAGCTCAAAGAAGAAATAAAGGTCCAGGACACTGAAAGAACCGAACAGGAGCGCCGTGAAACTCTTCGCCAGCAGGTTGATGCAAACTCCAGTTTAGAATTCAACGCCCAAAAAATGGAAGTCGGAAATAATGAAAGCGCTGACTACTGCTCCAACCAGGCCTTACTTGCCGCTTCAGCCGTCAAACATGCAAACCGGAAGTCAACACTACCAGGAAGACAACAGCTGCTCCACCAAGACAATGTACTCTAGTGAAGTACGGTACGAAGAAACCAGCCGAAGTTTCCCTCCTCCACCACAACCTCCACAGCCGTACATCCCCCGACCAGGATCGCCGTTCGCAGAAGCAAAGCACCAACTATCGCACCCGAGCGTTCTTAATACACACCTCTCGGTGAGCACTCAGTCAAAGGCTGCGAGAATGTTATTTGCATCGACAGAGAAGACACGCCGATAAATCAGTCAACGCCTCAAGGATACTGCCATCCCGGTAAAATTTTGTACACCGACTCAACAGAGCGTCAATCACGATCGCAGTTCTCTCAAACTTAGATTTCCTGTGAATTTGAACCGATTCGGATAGATAGATTTTGAGAAATTTCAAATAAACTAAGAAAAAAATTTTTTTTAAGGTCGTTTTTTGGAATAACTTTTAAACGGCTCTATCGATCAACTCCAAAATCTAATCAGCTCTTAACCTTGAAAAACCACGTCGATTGCCGTCAAGCCGATCAAAATCGGTCAATTTGTTCAAGAGATATCGTGAACGAAAGAAAACCCAAAAAAGTGTTTTTTCGGAATTACTCCGAATTTCCTTGTTTTATCAATTCAAACTTAAAGATCCTTGATGCGGCTGAAAAAACTGCGTCGAATGCTGCCAGCCGCGTGAAAATCGGTTGATTCATTCATAAGTTATTGCGGTTTGAAAATTCAAAAAAATATTGTTCTCTAAAACTTCTATTAGACTTTTGAGCTCGAAGAGCTCAAAAGCATAGAAAAGCTATCTCTTTGAGATGAACTATCAGTAGTCCAATTTTAAGCACCTAGGTATGAAATTAGCGGGAAGTTGCAGGGATGGGCTTCAGGGTCTACCGTTTTTCTAATTTTTTGGCAGAGGTCCATTCATCACTGCTCTAGGACAAATCTGGTGCCCAGAGCACTTCGTTTGTGTGAACACACAGTGTCGTCGACCGCTCCAAGATATTGGATTTGTCGAGGAGAAAGGGCAACTGTACTGTGAATACTGTTTCGAATGTTTCATTGCTCCCTCGTGCAACAAGTGCAAAGGGAAGATAAAGGGTGATTGCTTAAATGTGATCGGAAAACCGTATTGAATCATCCCGATTGCTTCAGCTGTGCTTACTGCGGGAAAATCTTTGGAAACAGTCCATTCTTTCTCGAGGAAGGATTGCCGTACTGCGAGGCCGGTAAGAAATCGATATAGACAATGTCTCTTTTTGACGAATATTACCAATATGTTTTATCAATACGTCAATAATAATAGTCTCTTTTTCCTCTTACTTTGTTACTCTTTCCTTCTCTTACTCTCTCTCTCACTCTGTGGTTTGTTTACAGATTGGAACGAACTCTTTACAACAAAATGCTTTGCCTGTGGGTTCCCCGTAGAAGCAGACGATCGCTGGGTAGAAGCTCTCAACAATAATTACCACAGCCAGTGCTTCAACTGCACGGTACCTGCCTATTATAGTTTATATTTCTTCACGACTATTTTTAGTCGATATAATATTTATTTCTGTTTTTAACTCAAATAATCATTCTATTTATTTTTTCAGATGTGTAAAAAGAATTTTAAGGGCCAGAGCTTTTATGCCAAAGCCGGTCGACCCTTATGCAAAAATCACGCACGCTAAGCTCACGATTATAAGAATAATTTAACAAAATTAAGCCGTAAAATTATATTGCTAATATTGATAAAAAAAAAAAAGAAGAAATAAAAACAAATATTTTAGGCTAATAATAAAAATATAATAATATAATACAGAAAATACAATACAAGAACAGTTAAATATTTATTGTTCCGTAAATACTCAATAAAAACAACAAAAAACTACGTGAGTTATGGACCAATAAACAGAATTGCGGACTTAGTTAATTATCACTGTACTGAGTTACATTACTTCGGTGGTTCTCTCTCCTCCTTTGGATCTAATGTAAAAAACTTATTACTACTCGATTAGTCTATTAATCTGTGCAATAATTTCTTCATGCACAAAAATGATGCTATCTAATCATTCAATTATTTAATCTTGTAAAAACCTTATATGTATATAGCCGATCGGCCTATATTCTATTTGAAATAAATAAATAAATAAATATAAATAATAGCTTCAGCAACTTATATTATATATTTATTTTATTTAAAACAAATTAAATATAGAATATCGTTTTTAATTGTATTACATATTGTGTTTTACAAAACTGTATCTTAATTTAATTATTTACATTTGCATATACACTAACTTCTGGTTTAATTTTCACTTTTTGTACTTTCTTTTAACTTTTGTCACACCTCAACCTTCCTATCACAGTCGCATTACAATACTATTTCATACTTATAGTCACCTAGTATCTATACCTGTATATTAATGACAGCCTTTTTCTGACATTCAATATTGCAATACTCATTCTCTTTAAATAGTCTTCCAATTTCTCCAACATATATATATACATAGCTCCCTATTTATTTCCCCTTTTAACATTGCCAATAACTTTTCCCTTGTTACTTACCCCTCTAGTTTGCTCATCCACCTGCTTCTTGCTAGTTGTCCTTTTTCACTTAATTTTTCTTTTATCTCCATACAGCTTAGTATGTGCATCAATGTCTCATCTTCTTTCTTACATATTCTGCACTCCCAATTATTTTGCCCTTTTTTCCGACTTCTCCACAAATTTCCGGATCTCGTTCTGGCCCATACTTCTTTGTATTCACTTTTAACAAATTAAATATATTTGAACTAAAGAAGCTTATGTGTTATGAGTTTAATCGAATGCTAACTGTACAGAGAATAAGTCTAATGATTGATTGTCTGTGAATCGAATCAGAATTCTATTTACTGATATATGGTTAAAATAATAATAAAAAAATAATCATATTGCTTTATTCAACTATAATAATGATGAGCACTTTAATAAATAACTGAAGAATAACTAGATCATTTTGAATTTTTAGAGATAAGATTGATATAATAACAACTATAAAATAAAAAGCTCATGATTTGTGGCGTGTTCTCTTGGGAATAAATATATTGTATATTTATACAAATATTAATAATAATTATTAATGACATAATATATTTTACGAGGGGATAAAACTGTGTATAAATCTGTATTACTCGAACAACTTTTAAATTGTATCGAGGTTGATTAAACTGGGCGTGTTGTGTACCCCAATAAGTTAACAATAATCAGAAGGAAAGCTTTATGAAGCTATGATGCACACGCAAAGGTCACCGCTGTAATTAGATATTACGACAAATTTACAATTGTTAATTACATCCGTACGATATATATTTTAATAATAATTTGTAACAAACGTTAATTACGGAATATTTATAAATATACGTAAATATAGAATCCGATAAATGTAAATGTATTATAAGACATAGCAAGTTATTTAAAACAAATGTCAAGACGAATTTTATTTAGTGCACATACCATCTAGACAGAAAGCCAGTTGTATGGTATTGCGTGATGCACTGCATAAAAAGTAACTTAAATAATTATTGAGACAGCTTAACTAGTAGAGGTAAATTATAGCTAAATGGCTTTTTACAACTTGAATTCATTTTAATTGTATCCAAAGCTATTATGTTATACTATCTCTTGTAGAAGCAAGCATAAAACTTTTCAACTAAATAATTACCCTGTGCCAATGAAATTGTTCTTGACAATAATATTTACCGCAAAAACGAGTCAATTAAATGTATTAATTTATAACCAAAGATTTACAACTGCTAGATGAATACGGGAAGAAATAAATGATAAATAAAAATTTATTATTTTTAATTATCGCGGAATAGAAAATAAACTCTGTATTGTGTTGCTTAAAATAAATAAATATAGTTATATGAGTGATTCTCTGTAAGGATGTTTTTTGCTGTCCCAGGCATTTTTTTTATTAGAAAAATTGTTATTTTGTTACTGAAACAAATTTATTACGAAAGTAAAAAAACATTTCTATTTGGAGCATATTGAAAACTAAAATGAAATAAATTTTGGTTTTTTTTGCTATAAATTCGTAAACCACCAAAATAACACGGCTGCCCAATTTTAAAACACAGTAACTGCAAAATTTTTATGCCTGATTTTTTTTAGTATTGCTGCATTTTTTATAACTTTTAAACCTTAATTTCAAGTATTTTTTTTTTTTTTAAATATTTATATTTGAGTAGTTTCAATTAATAAATCAAATTTGTCATTAATTTGGCGGGCAAACTTTTTTTTAATAAGAAAAATTGAAAAAAATTTTTGAATGTTAGTTACTGTGTTTTGAAATTAGGCAGCCGAACAGTCCCCTAGGCTGTCTCATTCTCAAAATTAAAACTTTAAGATTAAATTTTAAGTTATTCGTCCATAATATATAAATTGGTCCATAATGTTTATAAACTTAATTAGTTAACTTACATCAATCTTCTTCAATAAAAAGTACCGAAAATTAATTTGTTTCATTAAATTCATTAAACCAAAGTTTGTATTTTGTTTTTTTTTAAATATTTATATTTGAGTAGTTTCAATTAATAAATCAAATTTGTCATTAATTTGGCGGGCAAACTTTTTTTTAATAAGAAAAATTGAAAAAAATTTTTGAATGTTAGTTACTGTGTTTTGAAATTAGGCAGCCGAACAGTCCCCTAGGCTGTCTCATTCTCAAAATTAAAACTTTAAGATTAAATTTTAAGTTATTCGTCCATAATATATAAATTGGTCCATAATGTTTATAAACTTAATTAGTTAACTTACATCAATCTTCTTCAATAAAAAGTACCGAAAATTAATTTGTTTCATTAAATTCATTAAACCAAAGTTTGCCCCAGGCATTTTAAGAACAGTCCCCTGCCAGAAGTTCAAAGCCAAAAAAAAATCCAGCGTGTTATTTTACCTTTTGTAAGGTTTATAAGGACCTAACTAGCCTTGAGTTAATAACCATAGGGCTGTTAGCGCTTTATCGGCATTTTATTTAGTGTCAAAGCACCGTTTGTGCTGGAAATATGTGTCTGGGCCACTTCAAAACTCAGACCCCTGGCAGCTATTTTTATTTATAATTTATTTATAAAATTGGATCCATAAGTCTTAATATTATTCTAATTATGCAAACATTCATTGAGAACTTGAAAAGTTGAATGCATTTAAATAGTTTGCTTGATTTTTCTCAATTTGATAACAAAAAAACAGTCCCCTGGCAAACAGTCCCCTGTCATGTTACATGGCAAAAGATACACAAATATAGAAAAAGCAAAAATTAAATCGGCTGTGTTATTTATTATGTGATTAAGCTGATAGTTTTATAGCCCTTGTTAATTTTTTTTCTAATAAAATCAAAAATAATTTGGTCGGACAATTTTGTACAAATTTAAGACTTCCTTACAGAGAATCACCTATATATATATATATATATGATGATGATGATGATGATGATGATGATAATAATTTATTTATTGAATAAAGTCCTTGGTCTCCTCCTTCTCTAGCAATGACTGGTAACATCAATTATAAGCACAACTACATTAAAGTATGACATTTTTTTTATAAGAATAATTGGAAAATGAGGGATGTGACATTGATCGCGTGAATCGAGGTAAATAAATAAAAGAACGTCTGTCTCGTGACCATTAGGGTTGACAACGGTAATGCGTGTACAAGATTGCCGGCACGAACCCTTACTAGTCCACAAGTTTGCAGAACCACGAGAGCAGAGCAGCAGGAGCAGGAGGAACCTCACTGGGACATCAACCTACAGTCTGCCAGCCAGCTAGCATAAGTATCAGTCTACTGTGCATTGCGTTCGGGGAAACAAGTCCGTGGTCTGCTCGGGCTCCCATCATTCATCCTCTACAATTCAAGATATATAAGACGATCCATCGATCAGTTGTTAACTGTGCTGTAACCTTGCGCGCTTCGTTTAAACACGCGAGATTTCATCAAAAATACCGACAATATCTCTAAATTTTTTTTCTTTTAAGGTAAATTACCTTTGCTTTGAGGTTTAAGCCTGTTAGTGACATTTTAGTTTACATTATACTCTATTCCGAGTCAACTGCAGTGACAAGACACCTGGAATTTTAAATAAATTTTTAAAATGTTATGATCCAGAAATTCACAGACATCTAATCACTTTTGATTTTTTTTTTTAATAAATTACTGCCAATAATTTTTTGAAATTTCTATACATATAATTTTTTTCTTTGAAATAAATTATTTATCAATAAAAATCTTAAAAATGATCAAATCTTTGTTAACTTCCGTATCATAAATTGTTTATTATTATTATCGAGTGATGACTGAAATATGAAAATTTTTTCAAATGCATGTAAGTTGTGGAATTAATATAAAAGTTTGGCTTGCATGTTTAAAACGCGATCTCGTTAGTAAAGATATAAAGAAATATTGAGCTACCAATCTCGCGTGTACTTGTTGTTGTTGTTGTTATTGTTTCTGCGGTCTAAAAATCTATTTTGCATTATTAAACAAAAATATTTACGAGTGTTGCAAGTGGTCCATCACTTGTTTCATTGATATTTTTATTTTGATACTTTATTTCTCTATCCGAACAAAAACAGTTTCACTGTATAAAAAATCGCGCCAAGTCCACGTTCATAAGACTATTAGGAAAAAAAAAAAAATTTTTTTTTTTCTTTACAAAAAAGATACAAAATAAAAAAAATTAAAAAAATCCAAGTAACCGATATGATTGTTTAAAAATTAAAAAAAAATTTTAGAACGTATTTAGTGTGCCTGGTTGCAAAATATTTTACTTTTAATGAAATTTGTAAAATCTATTTACTAGGACTTAAAAAAAAAATTGAAAATACATTGTAAATTTAAAAATTAAAAAAAAATTTTAGAACGTATTTAGTGTGCCTGGTTGCAAAATATTTTACTTTTAATGAAATTTGTAAAATCTATTTACTAGGACTTAAAAAAAAATTGAAATACACAATGACGCACACCAAGTACGTTCTAAAATTTTTTTTTTGAATTTTAAAATTTACAATAAAATTTTTTTCAATTTTTTTTATTTTGTATCTTTTTGTAAAGAAAAGAAAAATTTTTTTTTTTCTTAATAGTCTTATGAACGTAGTTTTTCTATAAATATTCCAAATAGATTTTTAGTAAATTGTTATCTCTAAAATTATAATTTATTTTAGGTATTCATATTTGTGCTGCTTTAAATAAAAAATAAAATAGAAAAATAAATGGGAGTTACGGGTGTGAAATGAACGATAAGTATCTCGATGGACCTTTTGTTTTTAGAATCAACGACAATGGTGGTGGACCGAATCTTCTTGTACAGGTGGCTAACTTTTCAATTGATTATTTATTATTAATATTAATAAAATTTTAATTAAAAGTGACGTATCATGAAATATATTTTAAAAATCCTAGGTATGTATAGAACGCGGATGGCGAGAATACACCGGAGACAATAGTTCTCTGAAGGATCGGTGGAACCTGTGGTGGAAATCGGGTGGATTCAGTAGCACGTACTATAAAAATTTACTGCCGGGACAATTTATCAACCGAATACCAAAAGGCAGCTCGATATGTAAAAAAGACAATCTCGTACGGCATTTGAAGTGCATGAGACAGATATACGGGAATATTTACGACATCAGGTCTGTATAAAAATTTATAACGTTAAATATTGTTTATATTGTTGCCAACAATCACATTAAATACGTCAGTCCGGTAGGATATAATCTTCCATCAGAGTACACGAAGCTTGCGGCAGACTGCAGTCGCTCTGAGAAGGACGAACGAGTGTGGATATGCAAGCCCGTTGGACAGAGTCAAGGACGTGGTATTTTCCTATTTCGGGTATTCTGTTATTAATAATATATTACTATATATTTTTTAAATATAGATTAGCTGAGGTATGCTGTGCTAATACTGATTTTTGTAATTTATTTAGCGATTGAGTGACTTGACGTATGACAGTACTGCTGTAGTTCAAAAATATATTGAGAAGCCTCTTCTTATCGGCGGGTACAAATTTGATTTAAGATTGTACGTATGTGTTCCGTCATACAGACCTCTTGTTATTTATATTTACAATGAGGGCCTGGCACGGTTTGCTACCTCGAAATTTTCACTTGACAATCTCAGCGATCCCTTTCGACATCTTACTAATTTTGCTTTGAATAAACTGGGACCGGGATACTCGCAAAAGAAAGAGCGAGTCGGTGCAGGTAAAATTCCACACTATTATTGGAAAATTGTTTGTTGTTTAAATGTTATTTTAATTTAGGCTCGAAATGGAGTTTCCGACAATTGAGAAGATACATGAATCAATCGGGCTTCCACGACTGGTTCCTTTGGCAGCGAATTGCCTGTCTTATAACTCTTACTATTCTTAGTCAAACTGCAGGCATTCCAGAGACTTCTAATTGTTTTGAATTTTTCGGCTTTGACGTTTTGATTGACGCTGATCTTAAGCCCTGGTTGTTGGAGGTTTATTTAACTATTAATTTTCCTTTGAAATTTAAAATAAAAATAAAATTTGGAAAATATTTACAACGAAATTTCTATTACCTAGATTTTATTGATATTTTTTTTGAAAAATACATAAAAAAAATGAAAAATTAAAAAAAAAAAAAAGTTAATTATCACAATTTTAAAAATTTTCAAAAAAATTTATAAATTTTTTATAGAAGATTGTGATATTCAACTTTTTTTTTTTTAAATTGTTCGTTTTCTTATGTACTTTTCAAAAAATACAAAATAAAATTTTTATCCAAAAATATGAGTCAAAATTTTTTCCAACTTTTCAAGGCAAAATGCTATCGAAATCTTTATTTTTTTCTTTCACGACATTTTTTATCATAAATGCGTCGTAAAAACAAGCAGAATAAAAAAAAATTTTAAAATATTAATTTTTCACCTATACGGAAAGAACAAGATGACACTGGATATCATCCCAGATTATGCTCAGTGATATCTGTGGTGAAAAAAAATTTCAGATAGTAGCTAGAAAAATCCAGATTATACTGCGCGATATCTGGACTATACTAGCTACTATCTAAAATTTTTTTCCACTCAGTAGAATCTGGGATGATGTCCAGTGTCATCTTGTTCTTTCCGTGTAGTTATGGTCCAAAATGGAGTTGACCCTACTTGTAAATAATTACTTAAAATTTTTAATGTATTATTAGAAAAAATAAATAAATCAACAGGTAAATATAAGCCCAGCACTTGGAAATGATTGTGAAGTCGACTTTGAAGTTAAAAAGCCACTGCTTCATGATTTATTTGACTTGTTGGGTCTGCCAGTATGCAACACCGGTCTTTCACTTTTTAAAATCTGGTCAACTACACCTAATAATCAAAGTATTGACAATGATTACTGTGCTTCCAAGTATTATAAGTCACGGTGTTCCGGAAAACCTCTCGTAAATATTTGTTCAAATAACCGAGATATAGTGAGTTTATAAATTATAAAATAATGCGGACTGAAATAATAATAATTAATTTTTGCAGTTCAGACACTCAAACGCAGATGAAAATTACGGAAACTCATGCTCAAGGTACAACTTCCTTTGCCTCGAAAAAAGTCTTCGCCAACGGTTGAACTCAGCTCACAAGTTAAGTAACAATCATCCTGGTACATTTGTCTGGGATAATGGACGAGACTGGAGCAACCCAAAGATCCGTGAGGGTGGGTGGATCCGTACATACCCTTTTACTAATTGTAAACTAGTCGACAATGTTGATTTCCAGCATCCAATCAACACAAGAGAAACCAAGACTACGGAACGAGAGATAAAAAATAATGTTTTATCTGTTCAAAAGTAATTATTTTATTTTAAATATTTTTATCTGAAATTTATTTAAATAGATCATGATTATTTTAATTACCAACAGATTTATTAAAGTAGCTAAAGATATTAATCGAGATTTTGGTAAGTATGGAGACGAAAGATGCAATCAGCTTTTGCGTCAAGAATTAGAGTTGACTTCAGAAATTTGGCTTCCCAATAAATAATTCCACAATTCCTCGTACTGCCATTTACTATCGTCTTTTTTATATTATAATATATATATATCTAATTAATTATTTACTTATATTCTATCTTAAATGCACTAAGTTATTCTACTAGATGAAAATATCAATTTTTTGTAGAAATTGTAAAATAAAAATATAATGAATAAAAAAAATGGAAAAAAAGACAATAAATTTCAGTAGATGGTGGTTGATTTATTTAAAAAAAAAAAAAATTTCTCCCATACCACTACATTTAGTTGCCACCTTTAGCCGCTAATCTCTTATCACGTTCTTCAGCGATTGAGAGCTTAATACCTTTACCTCGGGGCAAGCTTATGTAGGCCTTTGTTCCCTTTCCGATAATAAAAACATTGTTCAATCTGAAAGAATAAATCAATACCAAGATAAATAGCATGTTTCATTTTACATGTAATTTAAAATACCAGTAAGTACTGGTATTAGTATAAATACAAGAATATAAAATTACGTACCGAGTAGCAAAAGTATGTCCTTGGGCATCTTTAATGTGACAAATGTCGAAAGAACCTGGATGACGTTCACGATTTACGACAGTACCAACACGCCCTAAATTTCTTCCGCCAGTAATCATACACAAGTTACCGGGTTCAAATCGAATTGAGTCAAGTATTTTAGACGAAGCGATCTCCAATTGAATTGTGTCGTTTACTTTTATTACAGGGTCGGGATAACGGATGGTACGCCCGTCGTGGGTTACCAAGAATGGAATACCCTTAGGTCCGGTCTGAACTTTACGGACTTTGCATAATTTGTATTTCGCTTCCTCGGCGGTGATTCTGTGGACTGCGAAACGTCCTTTCACGTCGTAGATCAATCTGAAGTATTCGCCGGTCTTCTCAATACTGACGACATCTATTATTAATTAAGATTTCATATTACATAAATAAAATTAGAGTAAATTTATAAAAATAAAATGACACTGAAGTTAGCAGACGTCTAAAAATTTTTTGATTTTTGTTTTCAATTAAATTACATACAACTAAAAAGATTGCACTTATAGTTTTTCAAGTTTTCTACAGGTGAAATTTTTTTTTTTTTTTAATTGTTTAATTGAAATTTTTTCAATAAAAAATTTCTAAAAATTTTGAAATGTCGGCTAACTTTATTTTCATAAAATAATGACACTGAAGTTAGCAGACGTTTAAAAATTTTTGATTTTTGTTTTTAATTAAATTACAACTAAAAAGATATTTCAAAAAAATTGCACTTATAGTTTTTTAAGTTTTCGACAGGTGAAATTTTTTTTTTTTTTAATTGTTTAATTGAAATTTTTTCAATAAAAAATTTCTAAAAATTTTAAAATGTCGGCTAACTTTATTTTCATAAAATAAAATGTATCCACTTTGGGTAGTACTGAGGAAATATTATAATAATTTAGTCAGTGACCATAAAAGCGGCTTTTATATTGGCTAATTTTTGACTACAATAATAAATTAAGTTATAATCGTAGCTTCGAAACTGCCAGATTTAATTGTAAGCAAATAAATAATTACCCATGAATCCAGCTGGGTAGTTGGGATCTGTGCGAACTTTGCTGTCAACTTTGATCAGACGTTGCATGACAATTTTGGTCACTTCTGAGTTGGTCAGGGCATACTTTAGCCTGTTACGTAGGAAAATTACCAAGGGAAGACATTCCCTCAGCTTGTGTGGACCGGTTGACGGTCTAGGGGCGAAAACACCACCTAATTTATCTAACATCCATGCTTTTGGCGCATGTAAACGCTTTAAGTGGTGCTTAGGTCCTCGCGCCTGTAAAAATAAAATTATTATTATCATAATAATGAAAAAATATATTATTTAATTACTTTTTAGAGTTAAATATTCTCAAGCAAATCAGTGACAGGGTGTGAAAAAACATAACCTCTTAAAAAAAAAAAAAAATTATTTGCAAGACTAAGTTTTGAAATGAAATAATAATAAAAACAAAAATTAAAAACCCCACTGATAATTATGAAAAACAATTTTTTATAAAATTGTTTATTTATTATTAGATGTTATTGGATTTAAAAAGCACAGAAACATACCATGTTGAAGTCCTAAACGAAAAGAGCATGTGTTAACGTGGGACAAGCGCTCCTAAATGTTGGAAGTATACTACTGCTGCCATCTTTATAATAATTTTCATTTTTTGTGCTGTCTATTTAAATTTTAAAAGTTCTATATTCTATGATATAAAATTATTTTAAACTTTATACCTATATCATATTATTGTCATTATTTTCTGAAAATAATAAAAGAGATTGTGTAAAAATTGCAATTATTATATTGAAGATAAAAAAATAGTGTGTGAGAGAGAAAGATAGTAAAGTATTGCGCAAGTCGGAACATTTTGGTGAATGATGCGGAGTATTGATACGAGACAGAACTAAACCGAGAGAGAGTCCTACGCTCACATGCTAAGTAAAGTCTAAAGGGCAATGCAATGTAATGAATAAGTTATTATCTTATTATCAATACGCTTGCGCATGTTAGAGGAACTTGTCAAATACAAACGCATTTGTGTGTAATCATCGTAAAAGTAAACTTTATTTCTGCAAATGTCAACGCTTGTTTACATCTGCCAAGTGTAGCATATGGAATAATTAGTCTTATGACTCAATAGTATGCGATATAATAATTTAAAAATTTTACAAGAAGATATAAATAATTTACCTGTGAACAACAATGACGACGTCTAGTAGTGTTGCCGCCCGGCAATCATTAATTAACATTAGCAAAAAGCTAGACAAAGTGAACGCTGGAATAATAACATCTTGTATTGTCGGCATGTCCTTATCTTACTACGCGTATATTGTTGAGACAACCAAGGAGAAGGATCATAATTACATGGCAATGTGCGATATCAGCGAGCGAGTCAGTTGCACCAAAGCTTTTATGTCTGAGTAAGTAATAAAATTATTTATTTTCTTAGTTTTAAATGTAGTAAAAATTGATGGGGTCACT